>JAVSBV010073721.1:0-10187 GCA_033117975.1 Parotocinclus spilosoma
TTATGATAATTAGTCGACTAAAACTAGACTAAAACTAAAAACAATTCAGATAACTAAATTATGACTAAAACTAAATTGAATTTTAGTCAGAAGACTAAGACTAAAACTAAGTCAAGAATAACACTGTTTTGGACTTATAAAATGCATAATAAGGTCTTGAACCGTTGGAGAAAGCGCCCTCTTTCTTGTGTGTTAGCACTACAGGAACGGGGTACAATTGTAGTTCCTAGAACGCAGTGTATAGGGACCTATTTAACTTTAATTAGAGTACATACATGTTTTTAGTGCATAGGAACCCTGAGTGGTGGAAGGTAACTGTGGTTAGTTTTTATTTAAGTGCCTGTTCTAACGACAGGGATTTTAAAATACATTTCATTTTTAAATATCCCCATATGAAACATCCCCTCATTTGTGTAAGCAGTGTACAATAAGATAATCTTATCATTGTTTTGGAGCCTAAGTTTTATTATTTTAGCTCGTTGCTCCGTGAAGTTGCCTTAGCTCTCTTAGAGAAGTTTAGGCTTAAATGTTGGTGAGAAACAGATCGATCTCTGTCACCCAAGGAGCCGATCGTAATGTTACATAAAAAGCCTACAAGACTAAGAGAAAAATAAAATCAAGCAGTAAGAGGTACGAGCTGCTGCAGGGAAGAGTGAGAGAAAGAAGCGGAGTGGTTTCAGTTTTAGAACAATGGCTTATCTCTCCCTCTGCTCATTTTAAGACGTGCCTAATGCACATTTGGCAAGTTTAGGGTTAGGTGAGTTTTTGCATTAGGGAGCATTTGAGTTCCAGTTCCTTCCTGTTGTAACAATCCCATTTATTAGCTCATAAAGTGCTTAAAACCCAAACATTTCACCTCATTAATTGGGAGATGGTATAAGTTGAGAAGATAATTACAGCAGGTCGACTCACCACCCAAATAATATCTGCTCAATATCTGTTAATTCTTTTATCTATACAATAAAGCTCTACACGTTACAACTAACAAACGAATACTTATATTAAACTAATAAATCTGCCAACGAAATATGCACATTTTATTTAGTAAGATTTCTTAAATAAGTAATAATAATATTCATTAAATAATTCATTCATTCATTATCTTCTGCTCGCGGGCCAGCTGGCTTCTTGACTTTTTACTTCACTTCATTTCCAAACTGTTACAGCATCTTTCCTCCAAAAGGCGCCATTTATTTACTTCTATGTTACGGAACTGGAGGGCGGACGCAAGTATGCGGGATGGGGGAACGACGGATGTAAAAGAACAAAGGGAAACGTAAAAGGTGGAGCAAAAGGCTCCCCGGTGTACAAAAAAAGAAAAGGGAAACACGTGACCAGGCGATGTCCCAAGCAGGGATATGTCCTGGCAAGCGCGTTGGCGATTCGGGGGGTTGAGTCGTCGGGAAAGCGCGAGAAAAAGCCGCATTGGGGCGCATCACAAATAAAGTGGGCAACCGAGTGGAGTGACGCTAAGTGGCGTGCGGGAGAGAGGCGGAGCCTCGGGAAACCCTGATAAGTCCCTAACAGGCTAAGTTACCACAAGGGTTTTCCCCCCTACTCATCCATCGGCACTAGAAGCCCCAGGATGTCACTAAGTGTAGCACACAGGCCAGTATAAAAGAAAAAAACCCAAGCGAAGTTAAGCATACTGTGACGACATGACAACAAACAGCACTAAGGCGTTTGCTTAAATAACGAGAGCCCCAGGTGTTTGTCATCATGCCGTCAATTAGATGCTGTATAAAACCCACCTCCCCGATTGCTCTGTAACGGCACTTGGTGAGGACGGTGACTCGCAGGGCAGCACAAGGTAGGACTCCTAACATTATATAACTTCTTTACATTTTCAATTTTTTTTACACACATACAGACTGTTGTAACATTTACCGGCAGCATCTCATATAAAGAAACAACTGCAAATGATGCTGGTTCTTGGCCAGTTTAACAGTGTAACATAGGATTTTGAGCTTATAGCTCCTTAATAAATAATGTTTGGTTACTTATTTGTCTTTATTCAGCACTTGCTGTTTAAGGTGTAAGTAACAAGGTCCTGTATTACTGCTTGCACAACTACTAATCACATTAATGCTGATTAAAGTTATTTTAGTGTCATTTTGTAGCATTTTAAACAGGTTAAATGATGTCCTACAGATCGTGGAGTTACCTGTGGTTTGCTTAAATAATGCTTGTTTGAAGTTTAATTGTCAGATATCAGCTGTTTCCTAAAATCCTCACAGAAAAGCAAGCAAACAAATTCCTCAGTGAAGCGAGATGTTCCAGCACCTCCAAGATGTTCAGACCAGCGATGACAGAAACATCACAGCTCACAATCTTCTCACACTGTGACTTGTGGAGATATTTTCGAGAAACTCACACCACGCTGTCTCACTGTCACTGCTGTGCTGAGAACCTTCCACCAAATACAGGCCGACTAGAGCCTGGAGATTTATAGATTGATATACTATTCAGGAATATACACTCACTGGCCACTTGTTTTATCTATACCATGCTTGGTATTAAGGGGCCCAGTGTGTGCCCAGAAAATACCCCCCCCCCACATCATTACACCAAAGGCAGTCTGACCTATAGATGGATTCATGTTGTTTTTTTTATCTTGTTGTTGAGTGGTTGTTACGCTGTTGCTACATGGTTGCTATTTGGTTGCCAGGCAGTTGCTAAGTGCCCACACCCGACCAGAACCGATCGGGTCTCAGACCTGAACTCTTCCACAACCGACCGGGTCTCGACCTCAAGCCAAATCAGAATTGACACAGCTGCTCGAACCCAAGCCCGACTAAAACTAAGCAGATCTCGGACCCACGGCCGACCAGAATCAGTCAGGGTCTCAGACCTGTACCTGGCCAGAACACACTGCATCTCGGACCCATGCCCGATGACCGGGACTCGGACCGGAGCCCGATCAGATTCGACTGGGTCTCAGGCCTATGCCCAACCAGAACCTACCAGGACTCAGACTAGCACATCACCAAAACCCACCGTGCCTCAGACCCACGCCCGACCGGTACCGGCCGGGTGTCATACCTGCGCCAGGCACAGCACCGATGCAACACAGTTACTTCGGGAGCTCCATTTTCTAGTTTTAGATTATCTTTTAATTTCTAAGGCCAGCTGAAAACTGAGCAAGCCTAGGGTGACAGTGACAAGGAAAAACTCCCTAAACATTATAAGGAAGAAACCTTGGGATTTCCAAGACTTAAACAGGGACCCATTCTTCTTGTGTGTTGCTATATGGTTACCTCATTTTTTCATTTTCTGTTGTCCAATTTATAACGTAATAGCCCTTCTGCTTCAAGGTTCAGTTGAGTGGTGGCTGTTACCTCTCTATTGACCTTGTCTGACCATTTTTCCCATTTTCACCCAGAGATTTGTCCTTACTGGATATTTTTTCCTTTTCTGACCATTCTCTGTAAAGCCTAGAGATGGCTCTGTGGGTAAAAATCCCAGGAGATAAGGAGCTGAAATATCTAGAATGACCATGCCACATTTAAAGTCCCTTAGTTCACCTTTCTTGCCCATTCTGATGCTCGGTTTGATTAGTCTCGATTGTGTCTACATCCTTAAATGCCTTGAGCTTCTGCCTTGTGATTGGCTGATTAGACATTAGCCTTAACAAGCATTTGATCAGCTGTACCTAATAAAGTGGGCATCAAAATCTGTATATTAAATCTCTCCCTTTTTTTTCAGCATCGTCGATTGAGTCTCTACGGAGCCCAACCCGATAGAACAAATTCAGAGTTTATTGATGGCGAGAGCGTGCATCGTTTATCTTTCACGACCAGAACGTATCGATCAGACGGGATACACCATCATCTATCACGCTGACAGCTACAGCGCTACAGCGCCACTGGCTAAAAACATACACATGTTTTTTTAGGAGCTAATATTATATTGATTGGTCCAAAATTACTAATATTGGATGGCACAGAGAAGGTTAAATGTAATTAAAAAGCGCACAGAGCGTCCTGCTCGAATAATAGTACATCTATAAGTACAGACGAGCTGATGTGGTAGGTGGATTGAACTCAGATAGAACCTCCAGGTGACAGATGACTCTAAATTCATTCCTCTTAGGGACGAATTTGTCCTCCTGACGGGTCACTTCCTGCAGGCATGGGCCCGCTTTAATGCCACCTATCAAGAGCCTGCACTTGTTCGGAGCGCGTGCCTGCTGGCCCCAGCAAACAAATTGCGCCGGCATCACTGTACGGGCGTCCATGAATTCCTCATACTTAATCTATAAGGTTTGTGAGCGTGCAGGAGCACATTTATAGTGTCACTGAATCAGCAGACCTAACAGTGTTCCATACAGTGCTTGAGCAGGCTGATAGGTTCACCCCGATTGGATTATTGGGTCATTCAGGCCCTGTAGGACCTGGTCTATAGTACATGATGTATATTGAATTGCTTCAGAACAGGTTATTGAGCGTAGGTGGTACAGAGAGTCTCCGACTGCATATTCATGGAACATGTACATTTTCCAACAAGAAGCTGAGCTGAGGTCTGAGAATTACGGTAAATAAAATGTACAGAGGTGCTGTGGCACGGTCTTATTCATCATGTCTACCACCGAGTGTGTCAGGTATAGTCTCAAGACGCTGAAAATGGCAGTATAACAATAGATTCGAGTAAAGTTTGTCAACAAACTTTAGCAGTTTGGCTTGTAAAAGTCTGTTAATAATCGCTCTTGCTATGTGGCTGCAAAGTTGTTACTATGTGGTTTTTATGTGGCTGCAAAGCTGTTGCTATGTGGTTGCTATGTGATTACAATGTTGTTACTATGTGGTTGCTATGTGGCTGCAAAGTTGTTTCTATGTGGTTGCTATGTGGCTGCAAAGCTGTTGCTATGTGGTTGCTATGTGACTACAAAGTTGTTTGCTATGTGGCTGCAAAGTTTGCCAGGAAATTGCATCAAGGTTGTTAGGTAGTTCCTGTGTTGCTATGTGGTTACTATGTGGCTGATATATAGTTATGAAGTGGTTGCTGTGCGATTGCTATGGTAATGCTGTAAAATACTGCTGTGTTTCTGCTAAGTGGTTGCTAGGCAGTTGTCAATTGGTTGTTAAGATGTTGGTATCTAGTTGCTAAGTGGTTGTTAAGTAGGTACTGGTTAGTTCTAAGTGGTTGCTAGGCAGTTGCTACGTGGTTGGTATATGCTGTTTTAAAGGTCATTAAGATGTCCAGATATTTATGATTAAGGATTACCTGTCTGTGCCAAAATCTATGGCTCCACGGTAATTCCAGGAGTGGTTGCTAGGCCATTGCTAGGCTGTTGGTAAGATTTTTTAAATGTAAAAACATTAAGCTGTCCCAATATTTATGGTTATTTGTCTTTTAGCTCTCCAGAAATGTATGTTTGAGTTTTTGTAGCTGTTCATATATTTATGACTCCATATATTTGTACAATAAATGACAGTAAGAGCCGAAGGTATGGATAAAAATAATCACTGGACCTGTTTGTGACTCAAGGAAACGGGATTTAGGATTTAAATGTAACTAAAGTGATGATAAAATCCACACTGATGTGTGTGTGTGTGTGTGTGTGTGTGAGTACACCCAGGCACCTGGATGGAATTAGATCCTGATCTGTGGCTTCAGACCCTGAGCTGTGGGATCAGATCAGGATGGACCTTCAACTGCTTTAAACACAGAAACTCTATAAACGATTAATATAAATTTAGGAATATTTAATCTTACTTTCTTACTAACATGATAAATGAGGCTAACTGTCGAGCCAGCACAGGGTTTCTTCAGATCAAAGTTGCATAGAGCATGAACACACACACACACACACACACACGCACACACACACACACACACACACACACACACACACACACACACACACTAAGGGCCACTTTAGAGACACCTAACACGCTTGTCTTTGTACTGTGGGAGTAAACCGGAGTACCCAGAGTAACCCACGCAGACATGGTGAGGACATGCAGACTCTAGGAGAGGACAGAGAGGACCCAGGCCCCCCCACCCTGAGACCTGGGACCTTCTTGCTATGAGGCAGCAGCGCTACCCACCAGGTGCTGGGTTTAAGTTATCTATCTGAATTAAGACCTCCTGTAGTGCTACATTTGGAGATTTTATGGTGACCTTAAAGGTGAAGCAGCTTGTTAGAATTTTTTAAAACCGCTTTTCACCTGTTAAAATGCCCCTTATGTACAATATATATCTATATGCAGTATTGCTGCTCATGCAGTGCACTGGGATCTACTGTTTGCTTGTCTGTGTGTTGGTTTGGCTTGGAAGGCAGAAGAGGTGTGGGGTAAATACATGGCATGGTATTTCAGTAACACGAGTTATAGTTCAGGCCTGCAAAGCCAGTGATAAAGAGAAAGCAGCTGGTTAGCCAGGGGCCAATTCACTTGGACACTCTTTGCTGAGATTTAAGTTGCAAAGCATTGCGTCAGTGAGTGGGAGCACGGACAAGAAATCTGAACGTCAAAGGAATGACAGAAAGCTTCCAGAAGGCTTGGGGTCTTAAAAAAAAATTAAATCATCAGTAACATGCACTGCGCATAATGCTTATTAATGAGACCAATTTTATTAACTTTTCATATGGAGCTAAAAGGGAAGGCAATGAGCACTCGTGATCAAGTGCAACAAGCATGGATAAATGATTATTTTTTATTTAATGGCATACAGTACCCTGATTTGGGCCAGTACCAAAATAGAATTCAAATCCTTTTTAAATCAATGGCTTATTGCTTTGTTTTTAAACCATCAGACCTTTTCAGTGACGTAAAAACATTACAGTTGACAGCTAGGTTAGAACTTAGAACCTAGCTGGTGGGCATTACGTCATAACTTTAGACGTGCTTCTCTCAGTCCAATGATGCACCCCCTCTACAACTCTGTCAAGTGGGCAAAATGTCTTCTAAGCGTGTCGAAGAAACACGTATAGCAGCTAACAATCTCTCGTCAAGAGGTACAGTGCCCAAAAGTATCCCTGAGAACCTTTTTATAGGGCATTGGAGGAAGCACTTTTTATGCCCTCTTGTGGCATGCCACGGTGTCTACACTATTAGACCCCACCTACAACAATTTCCATATCAGCCCCAGACATACAGTATCTCACAAAAGTGAGTACACCCCTCACATTTTTGTAACCACGTTATTATATCTTTTCATGGGACAACACTGAAGATGACACTTTAATACAATGTACTGTAGTCAGTCTACAGTTTGTATCACAGTCAAAATAACACACAGCCATTAACGTCTAAACTGCTGACAACAAAAGTAAACACACCCTTAGGTGAAAATGGCCAAATTGTGCCCAATCCCCTGCCTTACCAAAGAAACTGGGGGGTTCCGTTCAAGCATGTCTACTTTACATTGTATCAAAGTGTTATATCTTCAGTGTTGTCCCATGAAAAGGTATAATAAAATAGTCACAAAAATGAGAGGGGTGTACTCACTTTTGAGAGATACTGTAAATGCTTGGAAACATTTTTGTAGGGGCGTTTTTGCATTTTTGTTTTGTACGTTATGCGTTTCGCCAATGAGAATAAATGGGAGAATATGTGTACATTATATGCAAATGTACCATTTTATATAGTGCTTACAAAAATTAGGGGATATTTCAAAACGAAATCTCCCAGTATTAAATATACCTTCATTTGTAGATATTTGTTTGGATTGATTTTTGGATCGATGGACTCTAACCTGGAAGGATTTTCGCCAGTTTATAAGCGAGGGAGGGAAGCAAACGAGGAATAAGAAACAAAGCTGCTGAGGGAAGTACAGAAGGATGGGTTCCATGCTACTGCTGCATTGTGGTAAAAGCCTACATTAAGACAGGACTGTACTGCAAGCTGAGACTCATGTACACCCCAATCAACGGAGCACTCAGTCTATCAAAGTGCACTTGCCTTAATGTTATTTGAATTGGCTCACGCGTACAAACAGAATACATGGTTCCAGGTCTGACGAGGAACTCTGAGAACAATCTGTGGTCCTGAGGGCTATATCTACATCAGCACTGTATAATCTGAATGAACAAAGCTTGGCCCTAGCTTTCAGGCTTTTGTCTTTGACATTGCATTCTTAGCACCAAAACCCATGAAAATAATGAGAGACAGGCACAGAGAACGAGTTCATATTAGAGGACGAGACAGAAAGGAAAGAAGAGCAGGATGGTGTGGGTGGTAGAGACAAGTGCTGTCCATAGCTCTTTGTTGGCTGGCAGGGGCCGAAACAGAGCCATAACCTAAGAACCTAACAACCCTTTTCATCATAAGAGCTTTGTGAGAGAGGATCCAGCCGCTGGCTCACATGCTCACATAACTACTACTATTACTGTAGACTGGACAAACCCGCTTGGGATTGCAGGATTGAGGGATCTTCACCACATAACATCTGGATCCTTATAGGTTTGTTGGTTTTATAGTGTTATTTAACCTTGCATTAGGGTCAGCGGCTGTATTCATGACTCAATGGTGTATCAACACGCTAGTCATGGGCCATTTTAGAGGCACCAATCAACCGAAAGCATGTCTTTATGAATGTGAAAGGAAATCAGAGCACCCAGAGTAAACCCATGTAGGCACAGGGAGGACATGCAAACAACATGCGCTAGCATGCCATCCTTTAAATGAAGGTACATTTTGTATTGACAGCATTTAATGCAAATGACACAATAAAGCTTGGCTTTGCCTGTGGATTATTTGGCTTCTTTAACGTCGTTATTGTCGACAGTGGTCATCTTAGCGACACACACAAGGTTATATCCATACACAAGTTAATCTCAAGACCAGTCATATACACACACACAAACACACACACACACACACACACACACACACAGTCAATGCCAATTTAGAGTAATCAAGTAACCTAACAAGCATGATTGTGGGAGGAAACCGGAGTACTCGGAGTAAACCCACGCAGGCACAGGGTGGACATGCAGACTCCACACAGAAAGGACCTAGGCCGCTCCACCCTGGGATTGAACTTCTTGCTGTGAGGCAGCGGTGCTACCCACCGAGCCACCATGCTGCCCGCAATATAATGTCGCAACCCAAGCAATTTTACAATCCAAGCAACTCTTGGTCAAAAACCCTCATCTGAACCCTGGACCTTCTGGTCCATAGTAACCGCTAGGCTACCACATATGGTCAGTGGTCCAATGTAGACCGATCCTTATATCTGGGTTATTATCCTCCTTAACCCATGTATGAGCTCGCTAAATACATTATTTCATTTTGTATAAGCACAAAGAGAATTAGGAACAAGTACAAATACGTGTCCTGGATGTGCACTCTGCTGTGTGAGAACGATACCTGATCGTGGCCACTTGTGGATTTGTTTCGATCTGAGTATCAGTTTCTAGCTGTGGCAGGAAGCTGATGCACCGCAGTGGGAGGAGTTGGGGGGTGTTGGGATAGATGAACTGTTTTATCAATTTCTGCACTCTAATCAAAATGAGCTGGCAAAACGAGCACCACCATGAATAAACATTTTGGGTGTTACACGTTTAGGCAGAGTCGTTTACTGTTATAGACTTATGGACAAACTAAATCACATTTTAGGAGCCATTTTTTAAGTGATCCCAGTGGGGATTCACAAACTATTCCCTCCAACTCTACATTCCAGGCGTAAAACTGTGATCCTATCTATCCTTTGATTATGGGTGTAACCCACAGTAATATATATACTAGATACAAAACAGGAATGAATCACTTTCACAGTTTATGGCATGGCACACCAAAATGACAAATTGAGTCTGGCAGCCTGCTGCAGATGTTCATTATGAGGATGTGTGTGTGTGTGTGTGTGTGTGTGTGGGTGTGTGTGTGTTTTCTCTCACCCTTCCCCTCCAACTTTGGAGATCTTTAGTCGGAAGTCCACAGAATTATGACTGGGAGGTTTCCACTTCAGGATGTCATCACAGCGGCCTGGCTTGTACTTCTGCTCAGAGAAAAAAAAAGCAACACGTTTTAATTCACCGTCTGTTCTGATTTGTTCATTTTTATTCGAAAGGAGGTTAAGAAAAGCTTTGCAAAGCATAACAATATATACAGTCGATTCCGGTTAATGGGACCACATTGAGACACGGTTATTTTGGTCCTACTAACCGGCTGGTCCGATTAAACGAACATGCCCTATGTTACAAGACAGGACGTGCTATGTAACATATTAAATGTTCATTAAAC
>JAVSBV010073732.1:0-10187 GCA_033117975.1 Parotocinclus spilosoma
ATATATATATATATATATATATATATATAATACTTAAATTAGTTTATGAAGCATTGTCTGTGTAGAAAAGTGCCTTGTCCATTTCAATGTGATGATTTTGCTCTTAGCCAATTACCTGACACCTATTGTATATTTTAATGTGTTCCAATGTAGAGCCTTTAAAAATTCCATCTGTAGAACTTGGTCCCTACAACCCTGATTGTGATTAATGTGTTTCATTAATAGTCACTTGTAAGTCAGTCTTACCCATGATTTATCAAGAGAATGTAGCACACCTTTTTCTGGCAATTAAAGACATTCAGTATGGGTTAGTAGGTATTCAGTATATTCTAGGAAACAACATGCTAGATTGTATGTTTGTTTTTTTTTTAGAATTATTTTTGAAACTCTTTAGCCATTGTTTTGGGTTTTTGGGGGCCAAAATTATATTCTCAGATCAGCCATAAAATTAAAACCACTGATAGGTGAAGTAAGCAAGACTGACAGTTTTCTGCTGGGAAACCTTGGGTCCTGACATTTATGTGGATGTTACTTATCGTCGACCATACATACATGGAAACTGAGTACACCACTTCATGGCAATGGTATTCCCTAATGGCACCAACCTCTCCCAGCTCTATAAAACACAATGCCACATTTATAGAAATATTCAGCGATGGTTTGAGGATCATGACAAAAAGTGAAACATCAGTGGAATGTGCTGGGCAAACAAGGCCTTACAGGACTTAAAGGATACTCTGTCAGTTGGACTTGCCTATATCAGGTCAGGTAGTCCTGCACAGTATTGGGCAGGTGGTTTTAATGTTATGGCTCATCGATGTATAGCCAACAGTGCTTACGCAAAAACATTGTACTGTAATTTTTACTTTCTCAGGGTTTGATATTTTTTATATGCAGAAAATATGGCTGTAGTTTATACAGTGTTCTTGTCTTGTATTTGTATTTGATGCATTCCTATCAAATTCAACAAATGCCGAATTATTGTTCATTCCAGTGTAGAAGTTAATATTAAACTATGTCAATGTGGAAAAGCATTGAAAAAAGGTTTATATTTGTGGACCATTTACAAAATATATCAACTTTTAAGATTCCGTCTCAACAAACCAAATTTATCGTAATCAATTGCCACTTTTACAGTAAGCACCCATGTCAACCAAGCACATTTTTGTCAACACATTCAACACAAAGAGTCTGTCTATTTCAGCGACTTCACGAGTTTTACTGTATTTACTGGGTTTACTGTAGGTAAGAGAACTGGGATGGCCACTTTAAAAACAATGATCTTTTACTCATTAAAATGTTGTGTAGATTTGGACATTGAATAGTTGCCATGCGAAAGGTCCAGCTATGTCCCAGTTCTAGCCTTTTGTCAAAAGAATCCAGACATTCTTTAAAATTTTCTTGGATTACATTGAGGCCGAAATGCAGTGTTTCCTATCTAGGTTCCACAGCAAATTGGGTTATTCACCATAGTAGGCAGTGTAAATTGGGTTATGTTTGTACTATTTTTACCTTAAAAATTCCCCTGACCTGTCTGTGAACTCAATGCAGTTGTGTGTGGTACACCTTCCAAATCACTCGTTAGCCTGGAGGTGGTTTCTAATTATAGAAAAGGAAACATGCAGAAGCAAAGTACCTACACTGTTGTTGCTCCTGATATGAACATGTTCAGACTAATGGCTTTTTATTGCCCTTGCTTAATTGGACTTATTTCATTTGTGTGTTCTCTAACACAATGTTGATAAATGTTAGAGAATTGGGTCGTCATGTCACATATATACTTCAAAGTGAAGGAGGAGTAATGCATAACCAAACTACACTGTCCATAGCATTATTTAGCCGTTTACAAGGGATGCTGGTAATTCTGTAGCTCTGTATCTCATTGTCTTTAGTTCTATTTGATAAACAGAGATCAGCTTGGACGTTGATATATGGGGGTGGTGTAATTCTAGATTCCTCGTCGTATACAGTTCAATGTTTAGATTCAAAAGATCTCTAAATATGGCATTTTAGTTTTTCCACATTGAAGGCTGTAATAATCTGAAGTTGTCTAAAACAATGATGTGTGTAAACTGCTTACTGAAAATGTACAGGTTTACTGAACCATATTGTCTTCCAATTCTTTGAATAAGTGTATTTTGTTGTCGTTGTGAACATTGTGATTAAAATGATTTGATAGTAAATGTGTTGTATTTCCATTTTGTATCAGTATAATACAGAAGTAGAAGTATTATGTTTATTCGATCTAAATTAGCCAGCATTATTCTGTATTGAGAGGGAAGCAGATCCTAAATGATTCTGTCTACTCAGTAAGAGCTCGGCTACTTTCACAGACTGCTATCAGTGGATGTAAGTAAAAAATTCTGATGCTACATGGTTGTATAGGGAACCACTGTGGGGATTGCAGTTAGCATGGTCACCTTACAGCTCCAGAGATCCCATGTTGCATCCTGACCTGGAATGTCCTTCCCAGTTTACTCCAGATGCTCCGGTATCCTCCCACATCCCAAAGGCAGAAATGCAAAATCAAACAAGTTAATACTGTACAAATAGATATTTTTGGATACAGGCAACTTAGGGTAAACAGAAAAGAACTGCTGGGGTAATGAGCTTGTTCAATCAGGTGGTGTCAGGCTATTTTGTGTTTTTACTTAGTCTGTCGCTCAGCTCCTTTCTGTGTGAAGTCTGCATGTCCTCCCCATGTCTGCGTGGATTTACTCCGGGTACTCCGATTTCCTCCCACAGTCCAAAGACATGCGTGTCAGGTTAATTGATTACTATAAATTGGCATTAACTGTGGCATTGTGTGTCTGTTTGTGT
Organism: Parotocinclus spilosoma; assembly: GCA_033117975.1. Lineage (NCBI taxonomy): Eukaryota > Metazoa > Chordata > Actinopteri > Siluriformes > Loricariidae > Parotocinclus > Parotocinclus spilosoma. The sequence continues at coordinate 2,821 of JAVSBV010073732.1, forward strand.
GTATGACTGGTCTTGAGATGAACTTGTGTATGGATATAACCTTGTGTGTGTTGCTAAGATGGCCAATACACAAACAAACTTAGTCTGTCAAAATGAACCCACTAACAACATTTTTGAAATTATGTTAATCACATTTTGAGACACCTGTACTTGTAGACTAATTATTATTACCTTGATCGTAGATAACTTATATAGAACTAATAGCCTATAGGGAAATGAATTGTAATTTAGCATCACTTATATGATTTTGTTCGTTACTGTGTGGCTGTGTGAGTCCGGTGTAACCATGCAGTTGGAGAACATCAATGGCACATGAGAGGACATGCCATACACATGCTGTTTCTGATAAAAGTGCCAAATGAAATTACTACTCTATATTAAAAAGTTGGTATTGGTATGGGTGGGGTTTCTTTTGTTTGTTTGTTTTTTAATTTGAAAAAAGCCAATTTTGAACTGTCCACTCTTATGGTTGAGTTAATGGTAAAGAAAAATATCATAGTGTAGAAGACGAGCAGGGAAAAAATGCAATTCATTTGAATTAATGTGATGAAACTGATGTGATAAATATTTGAGTCATTTGACAGCACTAGTTTGACACAAACATATGACATAAGAGTTGGGAATTAAAGCATGAATCGAGGTCTCAGAATTTAGTATCAACCGTGTTTGGCATAGGCATGTACAGTATTGTGCAAAAGTCTTAGGCCACTATTAGATTTAATGACTTAAATGATTTTTATAACGTATTGTCAATGACTGGACACAAACATTTCAATTTGTCACTCCATAATACTCTTCCACTGATCTTAATTTTACTCTTTACACTTTTAAGATTGACATATTTTTATGCAAACATTTGCAAATTCACATATTGCACCTTACTTTTGTTTCTACAATTGCTTTCTCGTACTGTTGTAACTGTTTTACTATTTTACTGTTATTGGTGAGAAATACCAAACATAATTTTGTTGTACTGTGCACAATGACAAATAAAATGAAGTCTTTATTTCATCCTTTAGCATAACTTAGCCTTTTCAACCTGCTTCTCACGCTGTACCTCTTCCGATGAAGCCGCCAGATGCTTCTGTTGTTCAAGTGTAAAGGTAGGTCCCACAAGATACACTGCTCACAAAATTAGGGGATATTTCAAAATGAAATAATAATTTTTGAGAGCAGTATACTCGCCACTGTAGCTGTTTCAGATTTTTGTTTATACTGAATACAAGTTTCTTTTTGTTACATCCAAATGTGATATTTTCTGGTTGTATTCTATTTTAAAAAGGGAGTGAGAACCAACTATGTACATTCATTATAGCATTGCTAAGACCTTTGTACAGTACTGTATGTTTGCTAGTGGTCATAGACAACTGCTTCCTGTGGTTCATTTTAACAGCCAATTTCTTAATAATATACTAAGTCTAATGGCCCCTCACCCTCTATAGCCATTCAGTGGACTGTAACAACATGGAGCAACTCACATTTGGCATAGTGATATAAACCCATCAAAATCCATGATCCCCATTTGAGGATCGGGTGCTTTAACTCACCTACAGATGGGATGGGATGTAGACAAACAAAAATGAAGTAAAAATTGTTCATAAAATTTTTGCAGTTAATGGGTTAAGAGTAATGCCACAATTATTTATCCTAATATGTTTTGTATAGGTTCCAGATCAATAAAGGACATGTAGCTTCATAGAATACGTACAATTTCAGTCTATTTGTCCAAGACTATTTTAATAAAAAAAAGAGGTCCCCGGGGGTAATAGCAATAAAAAACATACACTTTGTGATCTATGTAGTGTCATACATAATTTGCATTGTCTGCATCATGACCACAAAGTGGTTATCACTAAAACTAAACCAACATCACTACAACATCAAATCCTGGTTTTTAAAGGAGGTAAAAATAAAAAAAAATCGGAAATTTTCCAGCATGTATGTAATTTGAAAACTTAACAATAGAATTGGTATCTCTTGTAGACAAACAGTGTGGGACAGTATGAAAACCACAGCACAACTTTCAGTAAGGATCAATCCTGCGTATCAGGGCTTTTTTAAAAAACAAACAAAAAAACCCCCCAAAAAAAAACCCTGACGATCGCCTGAGCATCAGCCAGGCAATGCCCTTGTTAACTGCTTTGTTTGTTTTTCGTATATCCAGTAGGCATCATCAGTCTTAATTTCTCACTTCCGCTGCTGCTGAGTCATTCTGGATCAAGCAGCTTCTGCACGAGTCACTTCCACCGGTTCAGAAATGCCCAAGATAAGGTGTATGGTGGCACAGACAGTTTGAAACAGTTAAATGAACACTTAAGAATAAAAAAGGGAAAATGCAGGCAAACATCAGTCCAAATGGTCGATTTGGAGGTCCGATAGTTGATCGAGTAGCATTTGATGGCAAAGCCACCTTGGAACAAAACTCATAGACAATGTGGTACTTGGAAGCGTCATGCTCCAGGGCCTCGAAGTGGAGGAGAAGGGTGCGTAGAGGTATTTAAAATCCAGTTCTGGCCCTTCTCGCTGCTAAGAACCGAGAGGACCTGTATTCACAACGAGTTTCTCAGCTGCACTTGCAGGATTTGACGATCATGTTAGAAAGTTGCTCCACTTTAGGAGTTCGTCCCACGTAGTACAAGATGGTTAACGGCTCTAGATCTTGTGGCACACAGCACGGTGAAGCTGATGCTTCTGGGTTCAGAGTGTTGTACAGGCTCAGCAACTAAACAAATCAGGGTTAAAAATTAGTCCCAACATCAAAATGTCTGGATTTTTTTTAGATTTATTACATTTACATTTATGGAATTTAGCAGACACCCTTATCCAGAGCGACTTACAATTAATACAGTCTTACAATCCAAGCAATGTTGGGTTAAGGGCCTTGCTTAGGGACCCAACTGTGGTAGCTTTGGCAGCGGTGGGGTTTGAACCCTGTACTTTCTGGTCCAGAGTACAGTACCTTAACCACTAGGCTACCACAGTCCTGATTTATCAATCTTATACTGACAGTTCCTGGTTATATAAGACGTACATTCACAGAGCAGGGAGGAAGTGTGATGTTTTAATATTTTCTGAAATGTTATCCATAATTACTAGATACTTTGCATCTTTTAGAAATGTGTTTATAAAAGTCTTTCATTGTACAAGCTTGCTCTTATGAATTAAAATAAAATCATTTGATGCTGACTAATGAAATAGCATTGAAGGCAATTAAAATGTAAGCAAAACAGGTCTTATAACTAAAGAATTAAAGTAAAACCTGAAGCCCATAAACTGCAGAAGGTTTCATATTTTGCCACAACAACACATTAATGGTCAAGCTAAACACTCAAGCTATACCCTTCCTTGACAGTGCATTTGGTTGGCGAGGTTTGTCGCATTCTTCATGTTCTGTACAGCGGTTTGTTCTCAGGTGGTGATATATGTTCGTTGGGGAGCTCTTTTTAAAGCTATTCGCGACATAGTTTGCAGATTGCCGTCTTTAAACAACAACCTTATTTTCAAAGCCAAACCACGTCGATGTTAGTGAACATGAGTGAGCAATTAAATCTAATCACGTAGACTGCCGGGCAAGTGCTGTCTGTATTTTGTTCCCAGCTCAAACAGATGTTTCCATCTATATCCGAGTGCATCAGACACCTCGATGTCACGTCTGTTTTGAGAAAAAAAGCCATTGAAAATATCCAGCTAACAAGTCTGTGGTCTGCAACAGACACTAAGTAAGTGCTACAAGATGCAAACAAATTGTGTGTGGAAAAGTGTGAGCGGTAATCCTCCAGCTTTCTCTGTCAAGGTGTTAACAAATGGGTGGTAACAAAATGCTGTGGGGATTCATACCAGCACAACATAAACCATCACCACCATGCCAGTCTTAACTGCTATACTATTATGGGCGACTTGGTGGTGCATGCAGTTAGCATGTTCGCTTCTCCATTCCAGAGATTCCAGATCATTTCTCTATAATATGCATCATTCCCATACCTTCATACATAGCAGAATCTTAGCTCTAATGCCCTAATTAAGCCAAAAATAATGACAGATTTTTTGCCACTAGTAGCGCTGCTGAACAGCATGCTGGGTAAAGCTTGCTAGCTACGCAGGTGGCGTAACACACACCACAGCCTAGTCTGTTAACAGCTGAGAAAGGCTTTATTAGATTAAAGAACGGGACACCAAAATAGATTATAAAGCAAGGAAGATGCAAAAAGAAGAACGGCATTGCAATGATTGCAGGTAATAATAAAAAATAACAAAACTGTTCACATTTAGCAACTGTTTAATGCATTCTTAGTTGTATAATTTTGTGAGGTGACGTAAACCCTATATTATTGATTAGAATGATCATTCAGTCTCCTATAACCTCCTCTGTGCCGGTAAACCACACATGAACAGCTGTGTGTTTTACTAACTTTAATTCATAATTAATTTCAGTGGTGTAAAGTTTCCTCCAAGCAAGGGTATAATTTAGAGAAAATGGGTAGAGATTTAAGGGGATTTATTTTGAAAACAGCAAAGTTTTCGGCAGTGTGCTGTTTGGATTACATACATAACGTAATACATAAAGTCATTTTGGAATACCAAATGATTATAAATAATTAAAATTATAAAACATTGCAATCTATTCACTTACATAGTAGTAGTAGTAGTAGTAGTAGTAGTAGTAGTAAAGTACCAAGCGAACTACAAGAACCGAGACACGTTTCTAGTCTAAATGTGTTAACGACCAAGTTTGATGAGTTCCAAGGTGGTTGAGAACCGAGGTACTTCTGTATCTAGCCGTACTGCTAAATAATGGCACGTAGAATGTGGCGGTGCTCACCGAGCTGTGTGTGGTGTCAGCGCTGCGCAGGTATGGACACGGCCCTGAGCAGAAGTTAGCATGGTAGCCTTTAGGTTCGTGAATCCATCTCCAGCCCAAGTCTTGTCGGAAATCAATGTAGAGGCGTCGCACGCAGCAGTTCTCATCATGATCCCTGCAGTGGAGACAGAGAAAGGAGAGAAGAAGATTAGCTGATGCAATGACTTGCTTGTTTTTTGTATCCTTTGTGTTGAGCGCCTGCTGTCTTGGCGCAGTAGGTGCATTCATTTGGTGACATTTCCACAGCCTCAGTGAAGTAATACCTCTAGTTCTTACTCAGTGTTTTTACACCTTTACTTATAAACAACTTAAACTGTGCCTTTGGAACCTCAGAAATTCCACAGTAAGGTGTGTCATTTTTCTCTTATGGACAAGGCCCAGAAGTCCAACACTGCCCGTAAGGTAAACAATAAGATTGTGCCTGTTAGGAAACAGTATGCTGCTTTTTATAAGCCTTCTTTCATTTAAATACAGGGACAGATCTCAACTTGCTGATGTTTCTTCCATGCTTAAAACTGTCAGGTGCCAACTGAAAGGTTTAGTCATAGTGGGTTAATATGATGTGCTAATACTAATGAATGTGAATCATCACTTCTGCGCTGATTTATACATGTTACTTTTTCCACTGTGGCAGCGTATTCTGCAATACCAATTCCTCGCTGACTAAACTGAAAGAAATGGCACTGCTTATATCCCAAATACTCAGAGCATCATTTATTAATAATGATCTATGTTGTAAAAGACTATGCATTTTTTGATCTCTTAATACACAACAATCAGCTTAATCAAAACTCCCCTCACAGCCCTTTGCCAGCCCATATAAGACTGGCTAACAGCCAGTACGACAATTTTCAATTGTCAGGAAAATAAAATAACATTGTCAGTATGTCTGGGATTATTTAAGTTGTCAATATCAAAATGGGTACTTAGGTAGAACAGCAGTCTAACACACTAACCCAACTAATACACTAGCCAAAATGGAGACCTGGATTTCAGGCCTGACTGTGCCTTCTGGCCAGGTTGGGCATCACATTTGGGCATCACACAGTTAAATGCAGATCTGTGAAACGGATTGATGGCTGAAATGGTCGATGATCCGACATTGCCAAAGAGACTACTTATGCCACTTTAATGTATATATAAAGAGTATTTTTTCAAGAAAATTATATTTAAACAATACGTAAATGCATCAGAGATGCCACTAAACATACAAGTGGCACCTAAACCTATTACTAACATGGTAAACCTTTTGTTAATCTTTGGATATACACACAATAAATATAAAAATAGTTTTTTATGGCCCCGTCTCTACTTACACAAGGACAGACACATACACTTATGAACACAACTTACAGCTTGTTACAAATAAGCAGGCGGAACTTGTGCACAAATACACAAGCAACTTGTACAAAAAAAGTCTCTAAACGCATCAACCAAACAGTGTCTAGTACGAAGCTGAGCTAACAAGCAGCGAGCACATAAATCACGGGCTTCTTGTCCACAGTTCCACCTCTGCTCGCAAATCCGCAGAGATGATTGGCTCTTTACGGGTACAGCATACAGAGTTTAAAGACATATTTTAAATTCATTTTATTATTTATTACAATTATAAGGCTTCGGTTGTAAAAGTGAACGGACGTTAATGAGATTGAAATGTTAGCACATAACTAATGGCCAAGTAGCTAACTTCTAATAAGCAGGTACAAGTGGTACAATTTTAGCATTAGAGTCTCATCTTTGTGATTTTACTAAGATGCCTTGCTTTGGAGAAAATGTTTATTAGCCAACCAATCAGAGACATTCCCAAATCTCTAAAAGAGCTGCTGAACTCAAAAGATTAAATCAGACCAGTTGTTGAAGGGATTATTTAATCAGCTGCAGAATCATGATAAGAGGAGAATAGACTAACTAGATAAGGATAGACTAGAATATTATAAATAAACAAAAATCTAGATAATAGCCAGTATCAGTCAGTTACATGCAAACACATTACAGAACATTCTACCCACTTCTGAACTCTATGGTTAGGCTTGGGCGGTATGACGGTATTTGGGTATACCACGGTATTTAAATACGGTGATATTAAGCACGTGATGTGACGCAACGCGCCAAATGTGAACCGTACTTTCAACAGAATGCGCACCTAAAAGCCTTAAATTTTCCCAGAAATCAGACATGCACCTTATTATGTGTGAGTTTCAAAATCTATTGTTGTAATACTTTGGTAAGCGCTCCGCTTTACTGACTGTCGGCCCATTTCCGGCTGACACAGGGATGTAATAAGTACAGTACGTACAGTACGTAAACCAGGTTTCTGCTTTCACTGAGTGAGATTTCCTGAACAGCCATCTGGTGATGAGACTCAGACGATGAGAGACCAAGGCTCAAGTTTGGCTCCTTATTCACAGCTTGTGATTCGTTTGGCTCCTAGTTTGCCGCCCTGAATCAGAGAACGGCTGTAACTGAGTGGGGGTGTTCACCATTCTGTATTTTATGTGCAGAAGCGGTT
>JAVSBV010073743.1:0-10187 GCA_033117975.1 Parotocinclus spilosoma
CGGGTAGTGATGCCAGAGACGAAGAGTTTCTTCATGGATATTACATACTGTACACGTTCTTTGGTCCGATTAAGCGACATTTTGGTCCAAATAAGCGAATAACATTACACATATATAATAGGATTTGTTTCTGTACTTTAGGATTTGGTCCCATTAACCGGAATCGACCGTATTTACGGTTAATACAGTCTTACAATCCGAACAACTTTGGGTTAAGGGCCTTTTTTCTTGCCACTGTCGAGATTCCTTGCCAGTTATGCTTATTTAGACTTACCACGCGGTATTCTGTGCGTGGTGTTTCCTCAGAAAGACGACGATATCGAAGAGGGCGATCTGCCGGAGCACAGGCGATCCCCTCCGCCCATCGACTTCTCCAAAGTGGATCCGTCCAAACCCGAGGAGCTCCTGAAGATGTCCAAGAAGGGAAAGACGGTCATGGTTTTCGCGACGGTGTCTGGAGATCCTACAGAGAAGGAGACGGAGGAGGTCACCAGCCTGTGGCAGGGCAGCCTCTTCAACGCCAACTATGACATTCAGAGGTACGCCCCGGGGGAGGGGGAGAGGGAGGGGGGTGCACCTGATTTCGGAGCTGTGCGTTGTTTGTCTCTAAAATCAGTTTCCTTTTTTCTTTTCTGTTTTTTTTGGCTCTTGGTTGCGTAATATTTATATTTCATGATCTTAGATGCCAGTTTCGGCCTCAGTTTTTTTTTTTTTTTTTTTTTTTTTTTTTTAAACTCCTTCTTTTTTGTTTCGTTTTCATTAGGCCAGACTTTTTTTTTATTGTTGTTTCGCGGATCCGCCGACGATCATGTTGGAAGAATATAAAAAAATGTTAAAAAAAAAATATTTTTAAAAAATATTTTGAGGATCCGCCGCAGTACTAATGGTTGAAATAAAAATAAAAAAATTATTATCATTATTTTTTAGCTTTTTCCGCCCTCCGGTGGAGAGCCAACGGTTTTCTTCTGTTCATTAATTTTTTTTTCCCAGATTCACTTTAATTTAATCGTAGGTTAAATAAATGTATTTTTTAAGATAAAAATGGTTTTTTATTTCTTCCTCCTTCCTTGTATTGATTCCACAGTGTTCTCGAGAAATTGAAAAGTGCTAAAACATAAAGATTTATTTTTATATTTTTTTTTCGTTGTTATTATATTATAGTATTATAGTTTATTCGAAGGCAACGTTTATTTAAAAGTGACTTCAGCACGAGTTGGTGCAACCTCCCTTGAGTTTGATTTATTTTAATCCATGTGCGGTTTAAAGGAACGACCAGAAACTGAGGTTTGAAACCGTAAACAAAACGGCGTGACGTATTTTATCCTCCCGTAACCAAGCTGAAATGAAACGCTTTCCTCGTAGGTTTGTGGTGGGCTCCAACCGCGTGATCTTCATGCTGCGGGACGGCGGGTACGCGTGGGAGATCAAGGACTTCCTGAGCCAGCAGGAGCGCTGCGAGGACGTGACCGTGGAGGGACAGGTGTTTCCTGGCAAAGCAGCCAAGAAGCAGGGCAACGACAACGAGCAGAATGAAACGAAGAAGAAGAAGAAGAAGAAGGAGAAGAAAGAAGCGAATGGAGCCAGCAAGAGCAAACAGGAGCTCTGATGAGACTCAGCCAGAGCCGAAAGCATCCGCGGATTCTGCGCCGGCAGGACTGGGGGGGCCAGACGAAGTTTCGGCAGCAGGTACTCTCTTTCAGAACCAGCAGAACGGACGTTACTGACGTGGCCGTTACGTCGTGTCGGGATTTGATCTTTAAAGTTAAGGAAAGTAAATAAATGCGTACGTTACTTTAGACACCGCTAATCGTTTGTTTGCACACAGTATTTCGTTCTGAATCAGAATAAAAACCCATTTGTAATTAACACCTGCAGCGTTTCTCTTATTATTGTTATTAACGAACCAAACCATGATACGAGACGCCCGAGTTCTCCAGAGCGATTTAAGAAAGAAACTGAAGCGATATTGATTAAAAGGTTATGTTTGGAAATGTTTTCTTAACGTTATGACGTTTTGGCCTGTAAGACTCGAGGTAAATAGCAATATTGAAAACTTTAAACAGTTAAATTATCAGACATAAGAACTGTATTATTTACCAATGACGGCTTTTTCTTCCAATGCCAGGAAATGATAGTAATAATATTATAATATATAATACATTCATATTTAAAATAATAATAATAAGATGAATAATGAGTAAATAATTATGATTTTCTTAAGATATTTAATGTAGTATATTATTATTATTATTATTATTAATAATAATAATAATAATAATAATAATATGAATAATAATAATATAATGAGTAAATAATTATGATTTTCTTAAGATATTTAATGTAGTATATTATTATTATTATTATTATTATTATTATATATAATAATAATAATATAAAGATAAACTTATCTTAAGATAAACTTCTATGGAATTAATATTAATCAAAGGAAAAATGTTTAAAAAAACATCTAAAAAAGATTTTAAAAACCTAAATTATTTCCTTATAATTGTTAAAGATAATATTGTATATCATTTATTAATATTATTATTATGATAGAGGGAATAATTGAGATCTTTTAAAGGATATTATATATAATGCATTATTATTATTATTTTTGTTATTAATAGTAATAATAATATATGAGGAAATCATTTAGATTTTTTAAAAGCTATTATATATAATGAATTAATAATAATAATATTGATGATATGAGGAAATAATTGTAGATTTTTTTTAAAGATATTGTATATAAAACATGAATAAAAATATGTGAGGAAATTAATCTGGATATAATCTTTATTATATATTATATATATTTATATATATTTTATATATATATATATATATTCCATTATTATAATGTATTTTTTTCAATAAATATAATATGATATATATAGTACATTAATAATAATAATAATAATAAGTTAAGCTAATCATGAATTCAGTTAATAAATAATTTAACATTTTAAACAGTTTAATTATTGGAAATAAGTCCAGTATTTATTTTCCAAGGCAGGATGTTTTTTTCTTTTTGGCCATTTCCTCCCCGGTTATAAATAACATTAATAATGAAATAATATGCAGAAATACTGTCATTAAAACGTTCTAAAGCTTGAAGATGTCTTTTTAAAAGAAAGCCTTTCTCTAAATACCCCAGCCCCAGGTTCCAATAAACACCATCCAGTTTATATAAAGGCAAAAAGACGGCTGTTCTTTCTCCTGATCCGTCACACTGGTGTTCAGAGATGAAGGCCAGGATAAAACGAGATCAAGTCTTTGCTTAGACAACGTTTTACCCCAAAAATGGAGGCGAAATCCAAACAGTAGAAGCATAAAATCCTCCTGGCTGGTTTACGAGGAAGCAGACGAAGGACAGACAGAGAGAGAGAGACACTTTTGTTTTTGGTTTGGCATTTATTTCTGTACAAAAAGCTTGGATTCAAAGTGATACGATACTTTAAAAGTCACATTTACATCACATTTAATGTACAACTCAGGGTTAACGTAAGTAAAACGGTACAGGGAAAGGGAAAGGGAAACGGAGTCCTTTTTTTAAACGTTTTTATTTCCTTCTTACGGATCGGCGCAGGATTACTTTACAACTTAAAGGAGACGTCCGTTATGGATTCGTTCAATAGTGCCTGTACAATAAATAAGTAGAAAATATATCTCTGTTAGCAATCTGAAGGATTTGTTGTTGTTGTTGTTTTTATTATTATTATTTAGAAAGACACAAAACATACAAATCACCAAACGAATCACGATCAGCTCCGAAACAAGACCAGCTATTTCGGCATCTCGGTGCTCGCTGCCCGATGGCTTCTGGCTCTGCTGGTCCTCTCGTGCGCTACAACGAATGAGACCTCACAACGTTTTTACCACATGATTTCTTTTTTTTAACCGGGAGAACGAAAAAAAAAAAAAATAGGGGGACAGATCAGGGACGAGGAATGTCAAGTCAAGTTTTTTTTTTTTTTTTTTTTTTTTTTGGTGTCACACCGATTCACGTTAACGTCCACGTTAGCACGGACATCGACATCGCATGAGAGGAGTGACGCGAGCGCATGCTTGCTTCTGATTGGCCGTCGGAGTTCAGTAGTCCTGCTTGTGCGGGGGGCGGGGGGCGCCGCTCAGAGCTTCAGCGCGTGCACGACGGGCACCGGCAGCACCTGGTGGAGTTTGGCGCGCTCTTTGTCCGCCGCCATCCTCACCCAGTCGGGACGGAAATTTCCTTTGAAGCCCACGAAGGCCAGCTTGTCTGCAGAGGAACCGAAAACATTAAACCCCCCCCCGGACTTACGTAACATATAATAAGCGCCATCTTAGTTTTGGGTGGGACAGTGTGCTTCTGATGCCACGTGGCGAAAGGCGAAATCCAAACGCACTGTGAAGCATGGTGGTGGTAGCATCACGCTGACCCTTAAAGATAAGCTTGTGGTTCACCTTCCAGTCTGATAACGACCCTAAATAACCCCATAACCACCTCAGAAAACGTACATACATGGAAATCTAAAAAGATCTGACATTTAATATTTATTTAATATTAATATTTAAATGTAACAATCCAGGAGTAAAAAAGCTGGAGCTACGACATTTCCCCTTCCAAAGCGGTTCTAGCCTTATAAAGAGTTCTAGTGAAATTAAAACCGATATTTCGTTACCTTTGAGTTTCACGTTTGGGTCGGCGCCCAGTTTTTCAAGTATTCTGATCCAAGCCCCCCTGGTGACCAGCTTCCCCTTGGAGGTGATCATCACGATAGAGCTGAAAAAGATTTAAAAGATAGATTTAGAAAACAGCGGAAAGGTTTAAGCACCTCTCAAACCTTTCACTCCTCTTTAAAGGCGGACCCTTTTTTGGTTTTACGTTCGGATAAAAACGACGTCTTTTAAATGATCGTAAGTAACTGATTGAAATGGGAGACGGCGTAGTGGCAAGGAAAAAAAGTCGACTGGACTTTTACAAAAAGTGGATCTGGATTTTTTTTTTGGATAAAACCTAGACTGGACATTTATAAAAAAAAAAATAGATCTGGGCGTTGGTTGAATAAAAGCTGGACTGGATTCTTTTACAAAAAGTGGATTTGGATTTTGGTTGGGTCAAACCTGGTCTGGAATTTTATTAAAATAGATCTTGATGTTGATTGGATAAAAGGTGGTCTGGACTTTTACAAAATGCGGATCTGGATTTTGGATGGTAAAGACCTGGACTGGAATTTTGTAAAAAATAGATTGGGATTTTGGTTAATTAAAACCTGGATTGGATTTGTACAAAAAGTGGATCTGGATTTTTTTGGGGGGATAAAACCTAGACTGGACATTTATAAAGAAATCAATCTGGGCGTTGGTTGAATAAAACCAGGGCAGGACTTTCACAAAAAGTGGATCCGGATTTTGGTTGGTTAAAACCTGGCCTGGATTCGTTTACAAAAACTAGATCTGGATTTTGCACGGTAAAAACCTGGACTGGATTCTTTTACAAAAAGTGGATCCGGATTTTGGTTGGTTAAAACCTGGAGCGGATTCTTTTAAAACAGCGGACTGCGCTCTTGTTGAGTTTTGATTTGGTTTAGAATATCCTGATAATTAATCTTTATAGTGGTTTTATACTGTAGGTTTCTTCCCTGTAACGTTAAGGTAGATTTTCCTTGCCACTGTTACCTCAGGTTTGCCCAGTTAGGGCTTTGATCCTACACATTTGTAAAAGCTTACAGTACTTTAAAGCCATAACTTGCATTATAATATCTTCCTCTATTACTATATAATATCTTCTTTACCGATACTGAAGGAAAAAAGTGGTTTGAAAGCTGTAAATAAATTCCACTGATGAGCTAAAAGCCCATGAGCCCTCACAGGTGAATATTTAAATAACGGTGGGCCAGTGGAAGAAGGTGATCTGCTCCATCCCCCGGGACGGTAAGGTAGGTTGAGTCTAATCTGAGATCTGATCATGGTTAGTGAGTTCATGCTTATCGTTTGCTCACTCGTCGTTCAGGTTGTTGACGTAGCTCTCGATCTGAGCCGGGATTCCCATCAGCACCGAGTTCCTGAACCCTTTGGTTCCCAGTAGTTTGCCGCTGTGGCCGTCGAGTACGGTCAGGTGAACGCCGTCCTCCGAGTGGTACATCTTATTACCGTTTACCTGTGATAAAGGCGGCAGGAGGGAACGCTTACGGTTATCACCAACTCCTGAGCTTTGGGAGGACTGGTCAGGCTTTCCAAGTCTGGATCTTACCTCTGTGTAGGCAAAATCCTCTTTGATGTGGAAGAAGCGAGTGGTGTACGACTCCACCTTCACCTCCAAAAAGTGCTCTGATGCTGGAGACTGGAGAGAGAAGCAGAAATGAAAAGCTATAGGATTAGGTATAAAGATGGTGCAGTGCTACAGTGTTCCAAGATTTATACTATTATTCTATAGTTTATAGGCTCTTTTTTATTATAATCTGTACTATTGGGTAAATATTAACAGTATAATAAGATTAATATTACATATAATGTTTCTTATTGTACTTAATTTCATCATAGCCTCACATTATTATAATCAAATGCATGAAGGATATTTTTATTTCTTCTCTTTAAATCCTCATATTTACTTTCTAGTTATTATGTAACTTTATACTCTTACATTAACTCTTACATTTAGCAATAAACGTGGTAAAACGTGGTAAAACCTGGACCGGACAAAAAGTGGATCTAGATTTTGTGTAATTAAAACCTGGACTGGACTTTTACAAAAAGTGGATCTGGATTTCGATTTATTAAAACCTGGACTGGACTGTTAAAAATAGATCTTGGATGTTGGTTGGGTAAAACCTGGACTGGACATTTACAAAAAGTGGATCTGGATTTTGCTTAATTAAAACCCGGACTGGACTTTTACAAAAAGTGGATCCGGATTTTGGTTGGTTAAAACCTGGAGAGGATTCTTTTAAAACCGCGGACTGCTTTGGTTTAGAATATCCTGATAATTAATCTTTATAGTGGTTTTATACTGTAGGTTTTTTCCCTGTAACATTGGGGGAGATTTTCCTTGCCGCTGTTACCTCAGGCTTGCCCAGTTAGGGCTTTGAACCTACACATTTGTAAAAGCTTACGGTACTTTTAATGCCATACGTTGCTGTAATGAGATTTATGTGATTAACCTTTACAGGACTTTTGTTATCCGAATCCTAATTATCAAAACCATTTCTTAATAAACAAGAATAATAAACTGTTTTAACTTAATCTCAGTATAACTCTGAGCTCCAGCTCCAGTAAATCTGGTTTTAAATCCAGAGCTTCTCAGACGCTCCGGCGTACCAGGCCAGATCGAGGCAGTTTCTTCGGCATGGGCACGTCCACCACGGGCATCTCGGCGTATTTGGGGTAAGCCTGTGCCATGCAGTCGCTCGGGCCGCTGCCCTTAGGGATGATGGCTTTGATCTTCACCCTCTCACAGCCCTTCTCTGAGCAGAAAGCGAAAGCGTCCCTGTCGTTATGAGCCTGGATCTTCAGGAACAGCAACCTAAACAAAACAGAAATATCATTACATTTAATAACAGAGTTATTTATTATAATCTTATTATTTATTATAAAACTCTGGGTAGTGATAATGTTTTTAAAATATACTGAAATGTGATGATTACTATTAATATTATTATTATTATTATTATTATTATTACTATAATTTGTATTATTGTTAATAACCCTATTATTTATTTTAACTTTATAATTAGTCATTTAAGCAATTAATTAACAATGTGAATTAATCAGTAGGTGATAAATAGCAATTATTGAATGTTTTTATCTTAGGAAATAATAATAATAATATAATAATATTAATAATAATACAAAAATATAATATAATATAATAATGACCATTTATTATTATTATTAATAATAATAATAATATATAAATAGATATTGAGATTTTATAAATAAAGGTATTTGCATTTCTTCAAATAAAATATATATTTTTTAAGAATATTGAAGTTTAAATTCACACAAATCATTTAAATCGGATTGAATAATAATAATTAAAATTATACAAGCAGTTTTGCAATTGCGTGTAGTAATAATAAAAATAGCTCAATTATATTTGATTATAATATAACACACTTTAGTTATTATTATTATTATTATTATTATTATTAAATGTATTGTTTATCGATAACTACATTTAATTAATGAATAGCTAAAAAATAATAATGTGACTGTCTTATATTAAGTAGTCATTTTAGAGGAAAAACACTTGTGAATTGTGATGGCATATATTTTATTTTATTTGATATTAAAAAGTATTTAGCTGTTGTTGTAAGATGTATTAATTCTTGTTTGTTTTTTAAAAATATTTAGAAATGATACTCTAACCTTGTAAAAGAACTCACTCACCCCGTGTCCTCCTCCCAGTAATAATACCCCCGTGCCTGGTGCGAGTGGCTGATCTTCTCCCGCTGTGCCGTCCTCATGAACACGCCCGTCTTCCTCGTCTCCTTGGTCAGACGGTTGTGGATGTCAGAGATGATGGTGAAGGTGGTTCCTCTGGGGTAACAGAAGCCGATGCTGATCCAGTCTTGTCTGTTCCAGAAGGCAGATGTGCAGAAACAGGAATTACATTTTACAAGACTGTTACTTGTAATGACTTGTTCTAAACACTAGGTGGAGCAAGAGAACAGTTTATCACAGAATAGTGTGATGAATAATTTATTACATGTATTTTTCTAAGCACGGAAATAAACTCGCTCTGGATCATCTTACCCGAATGTTTCTGTGTTATTGTAGAAATAAACATACTACCTCGATTACGAAAACTAAAAACAGGTCACACAGAGGAAGTGATGTCATAACCACAGGGGAACTGAGAGAAAGAACGCGGTTATTTTACGCTTCATATTCGCTCTAGTTTAGAATTTCCTGATTATTTAGGCAAAACCTTGACTGGATTCTTTTAATTAGTGGATCTGGATTGTCGTAGGATAAAATTAGGACCGGGTTATTTTAAAACATGGAATCAGAATGTGGTTGGGTAAAACATGGACTGGATTCTTTTAAAAAGCGGATCCGGATTGTGGCAAAAACCTGGACTGGATTATTTTGAAAAGATGATTTGGATTGTGGTGGAGTAAAACCTAAACTGGATTCTTCTGAAAAGCTTATTTGGATTTTGGCTGGATAAAATGTGGACGGGATTATTCTAAAAAGTGGATCCGGATTTTGGTTAGGTAAAACCTGGACTGGACTGGTTGGGTAAAACCTGGGCCGTACTTTTACAAAAATGTGGATCCGGATTTTGGTTAAGTGAAACCTGGACTCTCTTGAAAAAAGTGGATCCGGATTTTGGTTAAGTAGAACCTGGACTCTCTTACAAAAAGTGGATCCGGATTTTGGTTGGGTAAAACCTGGACCGGACTTTTACAAAAAGTGGATCCGGATTTTGGTTGGGTAAAACATGGACCGGACTTTTACAAAAAGTGGATCCGGATTTTGTTTGGGTAAAACCTGGATCGGACTTTTACAAAAAGTGGATCCGGATTTTGGTTGGGTAAAACATGGACCGGACTATTACAAAAAGTGGATCTGGACTGGATTATTTTAAAAAGCGGATCTGGATTTCGGTAGCACAATGACTGAACTTCTACAAAAAGTGGATTTTGATCATTTTGATCACTGTACATGCTCTTCCTGTAGATATGTAGGACATGTCTGTGACTTTTGACCCTTGCTAAAGAAACTCTACTCTGCATATATAACACTCGTATAATGTATTATTATTATGTAATAAATTAACATTTGCCTGTGTGTTCATATTAAGCAAAGTCTAATAAACTAAGACTACAGCTGAACTCATTTAAGATTTGTTTTGATTGGCTGTCGTCCTTGGTCTTCACTGACCTGTTGAAGTTAATGATCCAGACGGTGATTTCGGTGGGTGCGGCCTCGTCCCAGTGCACCGTGTAGCTCTTAGACAGAGTGACCACAGGCTGGAACTGCTGGTAATGGTGCCGTTTTCCCAGAGCTCCCACCAGCTCCAGCGGATGATCCGGATACTCGTCCTTCACCATCTTCAGGTTGGGACTGGCCGGGTTCCTTGTCTGGATGTAGATCTAACACACACACACACACACACACACACACACACACACACACACACATACACACACACACACACACAGATATCTTCTTAAAGCATCTTTTAAAAAAGGCCAAGACCC
>JAVSBV010073754.1:0-10187 GCA_033117975.1 Parotocinclus spilosoma
GAGGTGCACATTTAATTCTGCCATGATTTGGGCAGCCGTGGTTTTATGTTTTTTGGATACAATCCAGGTTAGCACCCAAACATCCCTTTCAGACAGCTTCATCTTGCATCCACAGTTAACCCTGTTGGATGTGGTTCATCGTTCTTGGTGGTATGCTGATATTACCGTGGATACCGTGGCTCTTGATACATCACAAACCTCCCATACTAAAATGATAGGTGTTTTAGTTTTATTGTCTAACCCCTGTAGCTACAGCACTAACCTTTGTTGGTGTTGGGATTCCAGATATTAAAATAAGTGGGGGGGGGGACTTGTGCTCGTCACCAAATGGGTCAATCTAAAGTATGCCAGGTAATTAGACAAAAATAGAAAAAAATGCACAGGTGAATGTGTGTGAGTGAAGACTATTATGGTTCAGGATGAACACTGTCTTCTTTATTTAATGATCACAAGCAAATGATATATCAGAGGACCTCGGAATAATAGTAATTGTTCATTAGGCTGGAAAAGGTTATTAAGTCATCTCTAAAGTGCCTCCATCAGACCACAGTGAGATTGACAGATGTACAAATGGAGATAATTCAAGACTACTGGTGTCCTACCAAAGTGTGTTTGAATAACACAAGTCACTGCAAGATCAATAAGTGTAAGTCTGTGGGTTCTCAAATGTACCCAGGATAACTCCAAAGAAACCACATTTACTGCATTTAGCAGGTGCCATTGTCCAGAGCGACTTACAACTTATACAGTCTTACAATTCAAGTAATCATGGGATAAGGGCCTTGCTTAAGGACCCATCTGTGGCAGCTTTGGCAGAGGTGGGATTTGATCCCGGGACCATCAAGTCCAGAGTCCAGTGCCTTGACCACCAGGCTACCGCACAATGGTCAGTGGTCACGTTTGCTATCAGGTGAACATTGAACAATGCCTGGCAGGTTGCTGCCACTGCTCTCTCAAAGGAACATTTGCTACTTACTTTATGTAAATAATGAGCAAAAATCTCATCGGCGACAACGTAGTATTATCAGCCAGTTTATTGCGTCTGGGCCAGCATGTGATGCCATTATTGAAGGAGTGGTTCAACACAAGTGGTTCTGTCAAAGAATGAGGGCTAATGACCTTGCTTGTGGACTTAAACCTTCAATATTGTGGCTAATAGATCTGTATCCTAAGCACTGTACCACTACTGCCTTAGTAAGATCTGTCTCGATACCCAACAGTGGCAGCATAGCAGAGGTGGGAATTGAACAGTACATTAACGACTGCACCATCACAGCCAACAACATAAAGTATGAACCCACAGTATTGTGTGAAGATTTTTGGTGTAGCGTGTAGTGAATACAAATTCTTCAGTAGAGAATTAAAGAGATTCAGTTGAAATGTAACAGATCTGTTGCAAACTTTCAGAAAATAAGTTGTGGCACTAATGGAGTTGTACTGTACAAGTGCTCTCTGATTTATAATGGGGATGTGTTCCTTCAAATCCATCATAAGATAAATGTATTTTGAACCAATGAGTTTAATATAGTCTATACTGTATAAAGACAGTTACACATTAATAATTAAATTAACCTACAGTTTATGAAAAATCTTTATCACAAACTTATTTTATACAATCCTTAATCAGACACCGCTGGTACTGTGTGGAAAATGCAAATTTGCACAAAAAATGCACACATTATTTCCTACATTGACATATTTTGTCTGGTACATTTCATCTGTTAATAAACATTTATCACTGCATTTCAGGCCTGCAACACATTTCAAGAAAAAAGTTGGGAGGGGCAAATTAGAGTTAGTAATGAATTTTAAAAAAAAACTAAATAATGATGTGATTTTAAATGGATGATGGCAACAGATGAATGTAATCGTGAGAAGCAGCATCCAGGAAAGGTTTGATAGTTTGATGAGCAAAAACTAAAGATCTCCAGTTTGTCAACAAACGCATGAGAAACATTTTAAAAAGCTTAAAAACAATGGAGCTCAAAGACAGATTGGAAGGGATTTGCACATTTCTTCCTCTAGAGTGTATAACATCCCTAAACGATTGCATAAAGGCCAAGGGTTAAGATAAATGTTCTCTTCTATACCTCAGGCGGCACAATCAACAAAACAATAGTTGAAATAACCACATGGACTAGGATTACTTTGGCAAACCTATACTGTGCAAAAAGAGCTTCATGTTAACCATGTCCAGAAGCAGTGTCAACTTCTCTGGGCTTCTCTCAAGCATTTATGGGTCCAGCTGGGACACCAGCTTCTGAAACCTTTGGGTTTGGAGGTTCTACAGGCCAAGCTGTTGGAAGATGCATCATAGAGGCTTGTGTAGCAGTCAACCGCTCTCATCAAGAGGTATACTACCCAAAAGTAGCCTCTGATAATTTGTTTTATAGATAAGCAGGAAAATAAATTTTACAACATATCTGGCAAAACCCAGTGTCTAATCAGATTATATATTTGTATTAATCTACATCTGTAAATAGATATCTTGGTCAGGAGTCCATGTTTACCTGTGACTGTAAGCTGTTAACATGGCTTTTTCTGACTGGGCCACGTCAGATAGACAAATTATAATAACAGTGATTTCATTTACATTAACATTTGAATCTCTGTCTATGTGTGTGGAGTAATAGAAACTCACTCCCCACCTTCGAAAACATCTGCCTTCCACAAAACTGATGTCTTCCCTTTCATTTATTATTCTTAGTAATAGTTGTATTACTTTTTTAAAATTAATTTATTATTTTACTTTATGATTAAACAATTAAATATGATTACATAAAGTGTCAGAATTTTTTTTGAATCGCTGACAAATGAAAGAAAATACACTGCTCATAAAAATTTGGGAATATTTCAGAACTAATATGAAGCGATTAAAAAATAAGCATTTCATTTTATTTCATTAAACAAGATTATCAGAAAGGCAAATTAGTTGTTAAAAAATGTTGTTCAATTACACGAATGAGATGCAAACGGTGACATATTCAAGGGACTGTAGTAGCCTAGTGGTTAAGGTATTGGACTATGGTCCAGAATGTTCAGGGTTCAGTTCCCACCTCTGCCACAGTTGGGTCCCTGAGCAAGGCTCTTAACCCATAACTGCTTGGACTGTAAGACTGTATTAATTGTAAGTCGCTCTGAATAAGGGTGTCTGCTAAATGACATAAATGTTAATATTCATGGGGGTGAACAGAAGTATGTCAAACTGGACGAGAGTCCAACACATTGACTGTTCAGTTGGGTATGGTCACCCAAAACTGCCAAAACACTGACACTGATGGGGCATGGGCAAGATCAGATTGTCCAGCAGTCCACATGGTCAAAATTGTCCCACTGTTCATATGTCATGGAACAATACATTTTTGCCACGTGCCAGATAGTAGAAATACAGAAGGAGATACAAGAGGAGTGGCTGGAGGAGGAGAGGTTGGAGGCTCACCGGTGAGGCTAAAAGAATGAGGCTAAAATATGTTAGTGGAGGTTAGTGGAGGAACAAACAATTAAAATTATTTAATTTCATTTTCAGATATACTAGTCTGTGATTGGCTGTTTTAGATGCCTCTAGGTTTAATTATTGTCAAAATAATTCAGAATTTCTGCTTGTGTTTTACTCAATAATTATATAGAATTTTAAATAAATTATGTCTATTGACCATACTTTCTGAAAATGAATGTAAAATTGGTGGTAATGAGTCGGAGTAAAGTTGACTTACAAGGTGAGGAATTGGATGATCATTTTAAGCTACAACTAGTCAAACCACAAAGAGAACAGTAACAGTGAACTAAATCGTAACAACAGAAAACTACAAGAACTACTATGTACAAAAAAACACACTGAACTGACAGAGTTTGAATTATACTTGCGTCTGTAAAATTTCTGTCTATGACAACTTTGTAAAAGCCTCTAGGCTAGTTTTTTTTGACATATTTTGAACTTCATATTGCTTTGTGAAGTAGCGTAGGTATAACAGTAGTTCAAGCCCCTCCCCACCCGTGTACCCCACCAGTTGTGCTACCCAGTTTGTGTGCTGTGCATTTTATTGCAGATTTTTTCAGCATACACAAGTTGTTTGAGATGAAGGTAAAGGTTGTGTGGTGTAAGGCATCAATTTCACAGGTCCACAACAGCCAATCTAATGGCCAGGGAATTAAATATCCAGCCACTGACACAAACACCTGCTCCATAGTGTGGTGTACCCCATACTGTTTGAAAATAACAGCGTAAAATGCCATCTTTTTTCAGACTGGACCGTTTTTACAAAGCAGCTTTACAAACGTCTAGGCCCAAAGTCCTAACTGAGGAAACCTAAGGCATGTCAGTGACAAAGAATCCTTAAATACTATAGGGGAGAAATTTTAAGAGGAAACTGTGGTGGCCTAGTGGTTAAGGTACTATACTATGGACCATAAGGTCCAGGATTCAAATCCAACATCTGCCAAGCTACTACAGGTGGGTTATGAATTGGAAGTCGATCTGGAAAAGAGCGTTTGCTAAAAGACTCAAAGGGGGTCCCAACTTTTTTGGTTAGCCAATATGATATATGTAAGATATAAACTGAGTTATTTAGTTAATATCTATACAGTTTAAATGCACAGCTCTGTGTGATTATGAATAACATCCATGTTTTACAGTAAGAAGCTGAAGTCAAAGCCTCCCGTCCACAAGAGGGGAACCTCCAGCATGCTCAGCATACTCCCGCTCTTGCAGTACTCAATGGAAGCAGTGCATGATCTGACTGACTGCCTGGGACTCGGGGACATGTGTATTTTGAGACATTTATTCCTGGTTCCGCACGACGGCTTATTTGTGCAAAGGAGAGGACAATAAAAAAGTGAACATGTGGGTAAACTGATCACATGCACATTCGCTAACTAGACTACTGTAACGTGACAACTGTTTTATCATGATTTACTTAGACTGCTCATCTGCCCCACATTACTGCCAGGCTGTTTGTGTTATTAAGTTATAAAGGCGTGGTATAAAAGATAACATGGTGTTGCACTTATCACCAACATAAACCGAACTAACATAAAACAAGCACTAATTTCAGAACTAGTTAAGAAACGTGTGTTTTATTGTATGCTGCACGGAACTACCCGTGTTTCAAAGCCAGACCATATAAGGAAATGGAAATGGGAGCGTTTCATCCCTGCTGTAGTAAATACTATATAAGGAGCATAGCGATTCTTTTGGGAGCGTACATACTGTTTATTACGGTAGTATATACGGCGTTTTTCGACAGCATCCTTTTAAGTAACTTATTTGCCAAGACGTTACATTCTATAGAAGTCCGTTTTAAATATGCGCCTTTTTACGTGTATTCAAACCTAAAACAGACAAATATTAAATCAAGGCGTACCAAAGCTATTATAATTAAGTGTTAAGTATCACCAAACAGTTGTTCGTGTTACTTCAAGCTTAGTTTATAAAGAATTCGTGTCACACAGGAAGAGCTTTACTATTAAAGATAGTATTTATACATTTCTGCTGTAACGGCACTGATGTGTTTGTGGTGCTCAGTGTGTCTTGTCTTTGCAATGCTGCTGGAGTTTCTAAACACCTCAGTGTCGGTGCTGTACTGAAAGTAGTCCACCAACTTAAAAAAAACAAAAAGCGATTATGAAAAATTCAATAAATAATAGAGCAAAGTGAAGACAGTGTTTAAGAACTCGATTGTACCAGGAAAACACAGACCTAGAGTGTCACTGCAGTGCTGAGAATAATCCAGCACTCAGAAGTTCATGATCTGTGGGGGTGGTGACCAGTAGCGAAAAGAGTAAAGGGGTCTAACACGTTATGTGAGAAACAGATGGACTAGTCTGTCATTGTAGCACTACAAGGTGCATCTATATGGTAAGTGGAACAGATCGAATGAACAGTGACTGTAAGGAGGTGTACCTAATTAAATGGCCTGGCTATATGTGCACATATGTACACAAGAAAAAAAAGAGACAGCAGGGGACATTACCGTTTCTTGTGCATCACACTTAGAGCACTCGCTAGATAGTAGTCTGAACAGAAAAGAAGCACATGAGGAACACTGTAGAGAGATGATACCCTGCCCAAATATACAGTTAACAAGCAGGAGGGCATCAGATGGGTCAGTGTTATGCAGAGATCATTAAAAGGGGCTTTAAAGATGGCTTGATACACCTGATGAAGCAGCTAATCTTAACAAAACAATTTCAGGTTAAGTAGATATGTAGGGGTGCAGCACAGTGGGTAGCACCGCTGCCTCACAGCAAGAAGGTCAATCCCATGGTGGAGCAGCCTGGGTCCTTTCTGTCTGGAGTCTGCATGTCCTCCCTGTTGTCTGCATGGGTTTACTCAGGGTACCCCGGGTTCCTCCCACAGTTCAAAGACATGCGTGTTAGGCTAATTTGCATCTCTATGGTGGACTGTGTCTGTGTGCCTATGATGGATTGGCGTACCTGCCCTTGCGCCTAGTGATGTCGGGTAAGCGAAAGATAATGGATCCATGGATGGATGGATATGTAGGGGAATTGAAGATGCTAGTTTTTGTATGCTTTCTAGTAGTTCAGTTTGTACCTACTTTTTGGTGTTAGTGTACATACCTGCATGCATGTGCTCTTGCTGAGTAACTTTCTCACCACAACCTTCCCTTGGCATGTCATCCACCACTGCCAAACTACTAATTAACTGCTTGAATAGAAATTAAATTAAACAAAGGGTTTGCTGATGTCACATGAGGAGCCAACGATCCTTTACAATGTCACCATAGTCACTGTCACATTTCCTGATTCTGAAATCCTTTTCTTGGTGTGCAAGAGTGTGTGTAGCTCAATTCAGACGTGCTGTGAATCACATCATTCTAGGTAAGACTAGTCTTTTAATGTAATTTGTTTAGCTATTTTGTGAGCTTCAGAGTTATGTAGCGATGATTTCTATAGTAATGTCTTCCAGATAATATTGGGGGTAAAGTATGGCATGCTGTAAAAAAACTGTAACTAGTTGATTCCTCCTCCGTTTGTGAAGCCTTGAAAATTTTCGGATTTTGCCTAAAATATAACCTAAAACATCAGTTTTTCTAAAGAGCACTCAGTAAAATAAATGAAGCAAAAAAAAATCATTTTCTATTGGATTAAGGTTAGGGCTTTGTTTTGGCCATTTCAAAACATTTAGTGTTAAGAATGTCTTCTTAACAATGTTTTTGTCAAATGACCTATGTTTTTAGGTCATTGCCTTGTTGTGTGACTTATATTTTCATGTGATTCACTGACATTTTTCATAAAAATTTCCTGATATAATTTATAACTCATGGTTTTATCAATGGTGCAGGAAAACAAGGTCAAAATAATGATACTACTACCACTACCACATTTCACAGATGGAATAAGGTTTTTGTGCTGGGATGGAGTTTTTTCTTTCTCCAGACATTATGCTTCCCATTTAATCCAGAAATCTCTATTTTGCCCTCAACTGTGCATAATGTTTTTTTCCAATAACCTTGTATATTGTCCACGTGCAATATGGTAACACATCCGCAAACGTTTCCCTCTGTAACTTATTTGTCCATTTCAGTGTTGCTGTTGGTCCAGTCCAGTAAGACATTGCACACCAAATCCAAATAATGTAAATTAGAACCAATTCTGTACTGGTATTAGGGTTACAAAACAAAACAGAAGTACTACTTGGAAGCCTAAATTATCATAATGTCGTACCAGGTGCTTCACCTTTTTTGCTCAAGATTGAACAGGTTTAGGCATGCCATTAACTGGGGTCTCTAAACATTGTACAAAAACATTTTTCATAAAAGTTATTAACTGCAGTCATAATCATCTTCAAAAGAATTTTTTAATACATTAAAACGTTCGAGGAGAAGAATGTGTTTATGTATTAGCTTGTAAAGCAATCAAGCATTTCTTTAAGCGAGTAACTGGGTTTTCAAGAACGTTAGTATAATGATTTAAACTACAATACTTTACAGCAGCAGCAGAATCTACTAAAGACCATGACATTGCAAAAAGTACTTTTTAGTTTCCTGTGGTCATAAAGTGTTATGCTTTTCATGAAGTGTGTAACTGTCAGGGTTGAGCTGGCTTACTACTTGGTACTACTCTGTTTTTCATGGGGATGAAATGGGAAGATGCAAATTTGTACGAACAGGCGTCTAAGTGGATTTTGTATATGAATGTTTTAATTCATTTTGCCGTAGTGTTTAATAGCGAAGCAATTACTGGTGTTATATACTGTTTCAGCATGTTTCAATACCACTTAAATTGCTGCATGTTTTTGCATAACCAACAGCATTGGTGACTTCTGTGGTCAGTTTCTTGAGAAAGCCAGATCTTAGTTCTTGCAAGTGAAGTTACAAGTTCTTGCAAGTCTTGTAAGTGAAGTTACACTATTTGCAATGACACTTTGTTTCAGGAATATCTTGCGTAGGTATTGACACACTCGGGGGACATCCAAATTCCAATTACAGGGGTGGACAAATATTATTTAATTAGCTAGCCAATCAAAGACATTGCACAGCCTTATTATTGCTATGACTGACAATAATGGTAACTGTCATGTCTAAAAAATGGTACGTAATAGGGGTGTATCGATACAGTCAGCTCACAATTTGATTTTACTCAAACTTCACTAATTTACAATTCGGTTTTCTTATTCTTTTTAGTTCTGCAGCATAAACAAGTGTGACGTGTGATCACTTGATTACTATGGCAAATTGAAATGCCCCAAACTTGTATTGGAGGTAATGACCAGTAATTTGTCCACCCTTGCATTCACAACCCTGAAAATCATGTTGAGTTAAAGACAAGTAGACTTTGCCTGTGTGCTGACTCCCACTCATGGCCATGTGTGCAGGTGTGACAGAAATGTTAGCACTTCGGCCATTTGTGTCCTCCCCCTTCACCATCGCTGGGATCTGTTGGATGCATGTGCAGAGCTTCTGAATTCCCAGTGGCAACGAAGTATGGGAGCAAGGCTGCACTCGCTCCAACAGTCAAGTGACACCTACCCGGTGTGTCTTGTCCTGCTGGAGGGTAAGATGCTGATTGGGCACGCCCGGGTGTCACGGGTGCTGGGCAGCCGCAGTGCATTTTTGGAGTCAGTGGTGGTGCGAGGTGAGCTGCGAGGACAGGGTTATGGCCGGGCACTAATGGAAGGTGTGGAAAGCTACGCTCGAGGGCGAGGTTTTACCCGTCTCTGCCTCACTACCCATGACAAGCAGCACTTCTACTCTCATCTGGGTTTTGTTCTCTCACAACCCGTTCAGAACGTGGGCACACTGGCCTCCCTCGTACCAATGGAGCTACTGCACAAGATGTGCAAGTCACCCAAGAACGAAGGGGATGACCGGACAAATAGGAAGGAAGATGCTGTCACAGCGTCCAACTCCGTGCCTATTCCTCCTCCACCCCAACACCACATACATCCTTTATCAAACTCTGCTTCTCCAAATTCGTCCTTTTCATTAGTCCACCCTCCTCCTCCACCTCCACCACCCACTCTCCCAACTCCTTCAAATTTCTGCTCCCTTTCCTCTGTTTCTCCATATGCACCATCTCTTTCTCATCCTGCACCAGCTGTTGTTGAACAGACTCTGGAACAGACACCATACACTGATCTTAGAGGACTGCCTGTCTTCTGGATGCACAAGGACATCTGACATGGATGCATTGCTTTATACATGTGACAGTGCTTGTCAAGCAAAATCTACCAAAGAAGTTCTTTTGTTTAATAGCTTTTATGCTCAGGGTATTTTGTCCAACAAGTCTAACTGTGACAGTTAGAGACTTAATGTGTTAAACACATGTAAAACTGTTAACTTTTTAATCACAGATGCTGAACCAAATTTAAGTGCCATCGTTTTTTTAATGGTGTAACTATTTAGATATTATAAATCGGAAATAAAATTGAAAAAACCCTTCTGTAGTGTCATTTGCAATTTTTTTCTTGTTGGTTTCCCAAAACATTGAGAAATCCCCATTTTTAAAATACATTTTCAAAATCCTACACTCAATGAGCCTAATGACCCACCTGATTGTATCAAAAATCCAGCAATCAATGTTTTACTTTTTTTTTTTTTGGTTCTCCCCGTGTCTTCTGAGGTGTTCACCACCCTTTCAAAACAGGTCTGTAGCAGTGGTGGATGCTGGTCTTTCAAGGAGGGGAAGCTCAATTTCGGCCTACATCATAAAATGTGTTTATTTATACG
>JAVSBV010073765.1:0-10186 GCA_033117975.1 Parotocinclus spilosoma
CTTGTAACATAGGGCATGTTTGTTTAATCGGACCAGCCGGTTATTAGGACCAAAACGATCGTGTCCCGATGTGGTCCGATTAACCGGAATCGACTGTATTGCAATATTTATCTCAGGTTCAGCTAAGAAAGCAGCGATGACCAAGCTAAGCCATATTATGAAAAGGTTCCTTTTTTGAACTATTAAAGTAAAGCACTGTAGTTTGATTTGAATATTTGGGGGCAGACATTACAACATCTGTTCCAGATGTTGAGTATTTTAGGTCTGGTTGTGCTTAACTGATACCACAGCCATAAGATTCAGATGACCTGATTAAGGATTTGGATTTATTTCACAGTATTTCAGGATTGAAAGGATGGGGTTTGCTGTCATCAGTTATAAACCTTTTTAACCATCATGAACATTTGACAAACCTTTTCGCCTTTGTTTCTGCACTGACAGTTTATCCACTGATGGATTGTTTATGGATTTGTTTTATGTTCAAAGGTTATGCTCTCGTCGTATATAGATTAATTAATCACTTTTGGAAATAACTAAAAATAAGCTGAGGCAGCAAAGTGGCTCGGTTCAATCCCAGGGTGGAGCGGCCTGGGTCCTTTCTGTGTGGAGTCTGCATGACCTTCCCGTGTCTGCGTGGGTTTACTCCGGATAGTCCGGTCGCCCCCCCACAGTCCAAAGACATGCATGTTAGGTTAATTAGTGTTTCTAAAGTGGCCATTAGTGTGTGACTGTGTGTGTGTGCCCTACGATGGATTGGCTCCCTGTCTAGGGTTGTTCCTGCCCTTGCGCCCAGAGTTGCCGGGTGAGCACCGAATAAGCGGAATATAATGAATGAATCAATAGAAATACGCTATTAATTGTCTGTTCACCCTTTTTTTCTTTAGAAACAAAGCTTAGTCATCATTTTGGTTTATATTCCATGTCTTTCCAATTGTCATTATTTTCTATTGAGTTCACATTCTGCTGTGTAGAAGCTTCACTGTGAGCTCCGAATGGAACGAACTGAGTGGATGATCAGGATATGATAATGTGAGTCACGCTCTGAAGCCAACAGGGGTCTGAGAAGGCAGACGTTTACCTTCTTTGGAACTGTGTGGATCTGGTCCCCATGGCAACACACCGCTCGGCTTTAATGCCTAAATGGAAGAGGGAGTACCAGAATTCTCTCTCAAGCACAGACACACAAACGTCTTGAGCAGCGGCCCACGAAGGAGTGTCCAAGATATTCTTAATATGATTTTAGATCAAGGTCATTATGAAGGCCTACGCTCATGATATTTTGTCTACTCTACAGCATTGCCAGTACTGCTCATCGCAATTATTTCTCCATTATTTTGCATGTCATTTCAGATTTGGGCAGATCTCAGGTTTAAAATTATGCTTGTTAATACTTTTTACACTTTTTATTAAATCCCAGAGATACACGCTTGACTTTGCTGGTGCCTTTGTGCTGATTAATGTAGCTCAAATAAAGCCCTTGTACACATTAGAGTGCTAATAAATATAAGTAAAATGAGTAGGAGCAGGGAGATTAATACTCCTTTCATCTCTGTGGCCCCACATTCCACTCGGGATCAGGAGAAAAGCAAACTTAAATTGCTTTTTCAAGTCGGCCCTATTACTATAGGAGAGAGCCTAGGCATCATAACTTCGCTATGCAGGCCGTTTGGGTAGACTGGGACAATGAGGCCACTCGATTTTAGAGGGCTCAGTGCTAATCATTAACCATTATGATTGGAACTGTTTTCTTGGATAAGTTGGCAGGATACATAACAAATGTTGATATTACATGGCAAATAAGACATGAGTAGGGACCCAGCAACATCCTAAGACCAAAACTGGTTCATTCAAAGGACAAATTGCAGATTTTAGTAAACATTTAGTAGACAAATTTAGTAAAAACTGAGCAACATAGAAGAGCCAGGATGATGAACATTATCAGGATGGAACTCAGCTGTACATCTGTTTATTAAGGGGAAACCTCACAGTACTTTGAGGATACAAATGTTCATATTTTGGACAGAGAACACAGAGGGTTTGAAAGAGGAGAACAGGAAGCCATCTATGTCCAATTAGAACAACCATCGTTAAACGCAGGGGGTAGTTTACAACACCAGTTATCAGCCACAGACAAAGCAGTCTTGAGATCCCTTCCTAGGCAGTTGAATCCCCATTTGTACCTCAACAGGGTATTTAATCATTTCTTGTCTCGTATAGGATCTCTCCAGAAGGAGTGGACATTGTTCTGGATTGTCTGTGTGGTGAGAACACAGGGAAAGGTCTCAGCCTGCTGAAACCCCTGGGCACATACATCTTATACGGTTTGTGGTTTTGATACATCGTGGATGTTGTTTATTTATCGTAGCTCTTTAAATAATGACATATTAGAATTCCCTTTTGAAAATCCTTTGAAAATGATTAGCATGGTTTTTGTTAGTATATGTAAATGGAAATTATGCTTATTATGTAGTCTTGTCTGATCAAAGGCGCTGACGTTTGTATTTATACGCATAATGTATAAGGATAAGTTAGAGTAAGCTGCTTGTAAAGGAAAGAAGGAAAAAGTAAATGCAGACCTCCTTCTGAATCTAATCCTGACACGCATATGTATTTGGTAATTATGGATATCACGCGGAAATTACGCTGCTCACAAAAACTATGGGATATTGTATCAGGGGATATTTCAATTTGAAGTAGCTTATCATTTAGAAACGAGTATAGTACATTGACAAAAGTGTTCAATAAGACCATTGGAATTGGAATTGAAGCTGTTTAAAAGCATATGGTTACATAATAAGCAGATTAATCAGTGCAGTTCAGTCAGAAGCTTATTAAAACGAGTCATTTTAAATGTTTAAAGGTTTATTTTTTACATGAAAATAAATGATGTATTCGCATGATTTTAGGTTCCTCAAACATGGTGACTGGAGAGACTAAAAGTTTTTTCACCTTTGCCAAATCTGTGAGTGATTGACTTAATTATATTTCATCTTTGCTATGTGACTCTTTTTCTAAATCATTGTTCAATCAAGAGATTTGTGGGCATGTTATTGAATGCCAATGTCTCTTTATCTCCAGTGGTGGCAAGTGGAGAAGGTAAACCCCATCAAACTGTATGAAGAAAACAAAGTCATGGCTGGATTCTCGCTGCTCAACCTCCTCTTCAAGCAGGGCGGCTGCAGTCGTGTACAGGCCGCCGTCCACAAACTGCTTTCCTTCTACAGCGAGAAAAAGATCAAACCTTTAGTGGATTCTCTCTGGGCTCTTGAGGAGGTGAGGAGAGCGGAAGCTGTGGTGATGAATGATTTTGTCGTTATGATATATTTAGGTTATTCTGGGTTGGACTAGACTCTTGGAATAAGGGTTTTAATCTCAGAGATTGTTGTTCAGTTAATGCTTCATTTGTCTTTGTAGTGAGAAAGCTGGCTGCAAGGTTTATTGCGCTTTTAGCTTGCTGTGGGAGACTGCATAGAAATTAAGACATAATGAAATAGATCTATAAAACTTAAGAATAATCTTGTCTTGAATTTGTTTGGCCAGCCAGGATAGGATTAATTAGTATTTATAGGTGCATATTTTGGAATTCTTCATTCATTCACTATCTTCCGCTTAATCCACGCGAGCCGGTGCCCACCCGGCAACTCTGGGCGCCAGGGCAGGAGCAACCCTAGATGGAACACCAAGCCATCGTAGGGCGCACACACACAGAGTCATGGACACAGTCACACACAAAGGGCCACTTTAGAGACACCAATTAACCTAACACGCATGTCTTTCGACATGTTTCTTGTGGGAGAAAACCGGAGTACCCGGAGTAAACCCACGCAGACATGGGGAGGACATGCAGACTCCACACAGAAAGGACCCAGGCTGCTCCACCCTGGGATTGAACCCGGGACCTTTTTGCTGTGAGACCTGGGGAATTTTTACTCCTAAAAAACGGAGCCATGGAATTAATTAACAAATATGTCATTAACATGTTTAGGAAATTATAACAGATTAGGAAATCCGATACAAAGAGCTGGATCTTAGTTCAGTAATTAGATTTCTCAGTGCCTATGTACTCGTACTACCATTTCAGTCAGTTTTCTCAGGCTGTGCATTCATGTATGTCCGCTTATTTTTAGAGACTTTGCTACCTTTGTATTTCCATAGACCTGGTTGATGTTAAACTTGGGGGATATGGCAACCCCAGAATTAACCTGCTAAACGTTGGAGACTCAAAGTAGTATATGCTTGAGAAAATAAAAGGATGATTGATTATTAAAGTTTGAAGTTCAGAGTCTACGCTGCATCATTTGGTGAGCTTATCCTCTTATTGCCTGAGTCATGTAAACCCGGATCTCTCTCATTATCTGATTACTCAAGTGCATGTACACCAGTTGATTGGATTACTGACAAAATCAGATTTTCTGCCGTAATCAGATTATTAAGTGGATGTACACGCACAGAGATACGGTTAATTGTCTGTCAGGCCAAAAGTATGTAGACACCCATTTTGTATTACTGATATCTCTGACATCTGACACACTCACAGACGTTAGAGTGGGAGTCATCAGACACCTTAGTGATTCTTAATTTCTTTGACTAATATATCAATCACTTTGATAGGTTTCCACCTCCAGTAAGTCACTAAGTTAATCTGCTTTGAACTTCATAACTTTCTACTCTGCCTTATTTAAATAAAGTTAATAAAGAAATTATTTTCAGCACAAATGTACACATAATTGGATCTCCACAGTGGGAACAAGTCATTATGAATACTGTCATGCTCTTGGAATGGTCGAGCATCCTTTTTGACATTCTGAGGTTCTGTGGGCAGCTGGGCACCTTTATTAACGCCTACATCGACTACATCCTTATTTATTGACCTGACATGCCCACCATGGTTATAATAGGTTGTGGATTTTTCATTATAGTTTAGTTTTATTTCGTTGTGACTTTTTTCTTTTTAATTCAGTTAGTTTTAATTTGTAGAGTTTGCTAGTTTGCAAAGTCTTTTATTGCTTAGTTTTAGTTTAGTTTCCATTAGTTCTAGTACTCATTTTAGTTTTTTCTATTCTTCGGGTTATTTGTCAGGGGCAGGGCTCAGAGAAAGTATTGTGTAATAGAAAAGTCCTCAAAAGATGTCATTTTAAACAGTTGAACAACCAACTGTCTAGAAAAAACTGTATCAGTTTATAAGGTAGCAGCCTTAAGTGCAAAAAAGTGCAAAAACCCAATAAATGCTATAATATAAATAGCAATACTGTACCTTGCATTAGAAAGTGAACACAGTGAAAGCACAACTCTGATGTTGTCTGATGTTGGATCCATTATCTGTCACAGAACCTTGTCTTGCATGCAGAGCATGGTGAACCTGGCCTCCAGGTAGATGATAAAAACATGCTGCCACACCTTTAAAAGATGCTGTTAATCCTCTCTTTCTCCAACACATAGGGTCCGCTTCCTTATTTCCTTTATGATCTGCTTCAGTTTGTGCTTTTTCTTTTCCATCTTGGCTCCGATGAGGTTATTTACTCTTGCGTCACTAAGTAAGATAAATTTAGGTTCAAGTGAAAAACAAAACTATTTAAACAGACGTGTGGACATCCCAGTCTCAATAAACATACTGTATTTGCTAATGAATCTTCCCACTTGCAGTGTTGTTGCGTATTTTTACTAACTTGCAGCTATTTAGTCGCTAGTGAAAGCAGTCCATAATGTTTTCTTTTTTAAGTCTACCTTATTTTGTTCATTTTTTTTAATGATAATGACCTTGATGCCCATTCACAATTCCCATGTGAAAGGTACTTCAAATAAGTTTCACATGCAGGGAATTCCCTTCCTGGGCTATGTCTTCTCCCTACAAGAAGTCACCATGGTTGACGTAAAAAGTAGAAGCTGTGTTTTAATGGCCGCAGCCTCGAACGGAGAAAGAACGTCAACACTTTATGACATCTGCAAATTTATATTGGTGCTTTATCCACCACTTCTGTAGTATTGCAGCAGCTGTGTACAGCTGTTGTAATACATGCCTCTGACTGAACTTGCCTTCCAAACCCTCATGAAGGCATTTACCAGCGCCTCCATATTAACACATCCACACCCGAGTCCCCTTTGTCCTCTTTGAAGGTCAACATTTCAGATGTAACCATTTGGGTCATTCTCTCACAATTAAAAAATAAATCTTTCTCATTAAAAGATGATATGTTGCGTAATAATGCGGTAGTACAGTGATATTTTGCGTAAAAGTGCGGTAGTATAGTGATAAGTTGTGTAAAAATTAGTATAGTGTTTGTTGCATAAAAGTGCAGGAGTATAGTGGTTTGTGGGATAAAAAGTGTAGGTGTATAGTGATTAATTGTATAATAGTGCAGGAGTACAGTGATAAATTGTATAATAGTGCAGGAGTATAGTGATGTGTTGCATAAAAGTGCAGGAGTATAGTGATATGTGGGATAAAAGTGCAGGAGTATAGTGTTATGTGGGATAAAAGTGCAGGAGTATAGTGTTATGTGGGATAAAAAGTGCAAAAGTATAGTGATGTGTTGCATGAAAGTGCAGGAGTATAGTGATACGTGGGATAAAAGTGCAGGAGTATAGTGATATGTGGGATAAAAGTGCAGGAGTATAGTGATGTGTTGCAGAAAAGTGCAGGGGTATAGTGATATGTGGGGTATAAGTGCAGTATAGTGATAAATTGTATAATACTGTAGAAGTATAGTGATATGTGGCAATTAGAGTGCAGGAGTATAGTGAGATGTGGGATAAAAGTGCAGGAGTATAGTAATATGTTGTATAAAAGTGCAGGAGTTTAGTGTTAAATTGTATAATAGTGCAGGAGTACAGTTATAAAGTATAGTGTTAAATTGTACAATAGGCATACATTGTATAATAATAAATGTATAATCTTGCCGGAGTTTAATTAAAAACATCAATTTAGTGCATGTTTCTGGTTATATGCTTAATTGTATTGCAGGAGTATAGTGATATACTGCTATCTGATAAACTCACGTGTAGTGTGTATAAGTAGAATGTAATATGAATTACTTGTCATTGTAGTGTAAGGGTTTATGGATATATGATATGATATACAATATGTCTGTTGGAGTGCATTACCCGCTTTTATGTTGGTCTCCACCTTGTGAGATTGTGTTTTGATTGCTGCACCAACTCTTCCAGGACTGTAGTCTCAGCATCATCTGTTTTCATCTTTTCATCATGAACATATCAGGGCTAGTCTTCAAATGAGCTTCTGTATCAACCAGAGATACAGTAGAGGTTAGAGTAGCCCAAAACCCCCCACTCAATAAATGGCTCTCAATTAAAAAGTATGGCTATATTCACAACAGACACAAGGTTACATCATCACACTAATTATAGGCAAATTTAGACTAAACTGATTTGGTCTTATATAATTAGTGGTGTTAACATTAATTACATAAGAAATCAGATTTGCCTTGCAGCACCACTTAATTGATAACATGCATATTGCTTGCATAGCAAAGAGGAATGAAGATGGATTATCTAACGTTATTTACACTCGCTGGCCACTTTTTAGTTACCCCTTGTTAGTACTGGGTTGGACCATCTTTGCTTTCAGAATCTTTGTAATTCTTCATGACATGGCTTCACCAAGCAATGGAGCAAACATTCCTCAGAGATTTTGGTCCAGATTTTTTGTTCCACATCCATGATGTGAATCTCCCGCCCTGTTGGATTGAGATCTGCTGAATGTGGAGGACATCTAAGGAACCAGTTTGAGATGATTTGACTTTTGTGACATGATGTGTTATCTTGTGGGAAGTGGTTCAGAAGATGGTACACTGTGATCGTATAGGGATGCACATGGTCGACAACAATACTCAGGTAGGCTGTGATGTTTAAAGTATGCTCGGGTGGTATCAAGGGGCCCAAAGTGTGCCCAGAAAATATCTTTCCCACCATTACTCCAGCATCTGCCTGAGTTGTTCATTCGTGGCAGGATGGATCTGTGCTTTCATATGGTTTATTTCAACATTCTTACCCGACCGTCTAAATGTTCAAGACTCATCAGAGCGGGAAATGTTTTTTCAAAACTTTGTTCAGTTCTTCAATTTTGGTGAGGCCGTGCAAATTTAAGAATCGTAGTCTCAGTTGCCTGTTCCTAGCCTGTTGCCTGTTGCTCGTTTCTTGCTGTAGCTCATCTGCTTCAAGTTTTGACATGTGATACGTTTAGAGATGGTTTTCTGCCTGTCTCGGTTGTAAGTGGTTATTTGTGATATTGTTACATTTTTACACTACATTTCTTGACCCAGGCTGCCCATTCTCCTCTGACATCTGGCAACAACAAGACATTTTTGCCCACAGAACTGCTGCTTACTGGATATTTTTTTTGTAAACTCTAGAGATGGTTGTGCATGATAGATCAGTAGATCAGCAGTTTCTGAAATACTCAGTCCAGCCCGTCTAGCACCGACAACCATGCCACGTTCAACGTCACTCAAATCACCTTCTTCCACATTTTGATGCTCGTTTTGAACTGCAGCAGGTCGTCTTGATCGTGTCCACAGGCTTACATGCATTACTGTACTAGTAATTATTATAATTTAAAGTAATTACTACTTTTATCAGAATCAAGGCGATTATTAGTCGAATATTGGTGGAATTCATCAACCAGCAAAACAAGCTGATCTTAGAAACACTTTGTTACCAGATACATACAGGAAAACAGGGTTCGCAGCTTAATCACTATTATTCAGCTCAGCACCCGTTTGGACAGTCATTTATTTCTCTAGTTTAGTTTCACAGGGAATATGGAAGTTCAGTAAAAGGAGACTCTGCAGTCTGCAGGACTTTTAGAGAGAAAGTCCCTCTGTGCAGGATTAGGACCTCAGGAAAGGAAGAATTTGAAGAGCCACCTGTATCTGGTCTTTGTTCCTGAAGATAGATTCATTTAGCGAATATAAGGAGAGAAGGTTAGAAAAAAGGAGAACGAGCAAAGAAAGAGACGGTGAGCTTTTCCCACACAGGACTGCAGCAGTGCCGCTTATTCCCATCCATCTCACTGTTTCATGAGCTGGAAATCCCCACTCCGCACAAAGAGGCCAAATTTAATACTGCACCTCTGCAGGCGCAGGAGGCTCCTCTGGCCAGCATCCATAAGAGAGGCACTTTTGTCTCTGAAGCCTTTAGGGAACAAAGCAATTGTTGTGGTCACGCAGCCTGTTTTCTGCCCAAGTGCAGTGCGTTCCATGTGTTTGATCAGGGGGAAACATAAACTCACTTTCACTCTCGATTTCTGTTCTTTGTGCACACGTATTCCTGCACTGGCTGGATCATGGGTATCGGGCTTTGAGAATGCAAAGCGCCTTCTGTAGTCTCAGAGAAGCGCGTAACCTATGTAGTCCATGTCTGAACAGATGCTGGTTAATATGTTCAGTTTAGAGGTAAGTGCCATTTAATGACCATCAGTGTGCGTTCGCTTTAACAGCCAATATCTCATGAAGATGCATTTTAATATAAAATTAAAACTTTTTAAACTCCGGACACTGTGGTTGTAAAAAGCCAATCTACACTACACTACGGAGTTTAATGGTAGTTAAGCTAAGCTAAGTCCATTTCCTGTATGCGTATGTGCTTGTCCTATTGTAAGTAGTACTCTCCACACGCTGTATATTCTCTCTAATCGATGACTATGTAAAGTGGTTCACAATCACTCGTTAAGTCTCTGTTTCATGTGGCTAATCTTTTGTGTTGTTTGTAATTCTCAGTTTTTTGTCAAACACAAAAGCATCTTTGAAACCCATTTTACTGTCACGACTTTCCTCGACACAAAGTCATAACAGTACATTAC
The DNA here is from genome assembly GCA_033117975.1 of Parotocinclus spilosoma. Classification (NCBI taxonomy): domain Eukaryota; kingdom Metazoa; phylum Chordata; class Actinopteri; order Siluriformes; family Loricariidae; genus Parotocinclus; species Parotocinclus spilosoma. The sequence continues at coordinate 9,818 of JAVSBV010073765.1, forward strand.
TGTATGTTTTATGATTATTGGGACTAATAAATTACAAAGGGTTTAGTAAGTGACACACTTAAGGCTTCCACTTCATTTTCTTATGAAAAGATCCTTTATATTCACAATACAGTAGCAGGACAAGACTTTGTGACTACGTTCAAGCAATGTCCATTTCAGTCAACGATCTGCTTCATGGAACGTAATGCAGCTGTTATATGGTGCAACAACAGGGTCATGTAATATGTATATATTAGTGGCGATTGCTCTAAGACTGCAAGGGAAGCTCAGCTAAAATGTCAAAAAATAAATTATCAAATATATACTGTTGTGTGTACATGTCATTGACTAAATATGCGCTACAACGCGCTCAACTTTTGTTCAGAATCA
>JAVSBV010073776.1:0-10186 GCA_033117975.1 Parotocinclus spilosoma
TGTGTGTGTGTGTGTGTGTGTGTGTGTGTGTGTGTGTGTGTGTGTGTGTGTGTGTGTGTGTGAGTGTGTGTGAGTGTATGAGTGTCAGTAAAACCATATTAACTTAGTGTCACTGCTTGAAGTGCGAAAGTCCGATCAACCGTGAACTGCAGCAAAGTGTGCTGTCACATCTGTGATGCAAGAAAAATAGTAGCCACTCTCACACTTTATACAGGAACATAAAACATTAGCCCTTTATAAGGATCTCTGCACATGAGAGCCTCGGAGCAAATCTGAGCTTTCAGCTGATGACAGCTGTGACACAGAGAGAGACAGAGAGCTACTGATGTAGGACATCCATTTAGAAAGGGTGCAAAGCAAGATAGGGGACTAGAGTTATAACTAGAGTTATTATAACATAGGTTACTGAAGAACATTTACAAATCTGTTAATCTTTATAGCAAGGAAATGACAGCTGGCAGAAGCTAATTTAGAGATTATTAAAGATAAAGTTAAATTCTGAAAGTGGCTCCCAGCTCTTAATATCGTTCTTTTTCTGTCCGTGTCCACTTTACACAACACAGCTTTCAAAACAAAGTAACTCTTCCTGTCTCTCTTACACATCAATAATGGAACTCTGATATGTGTTTAAACTCTGACAGTGGCCTTCTGTAACTTTACCGATTAATAATACACACACCAAAAGGGGACAAACAGAGTAAGAAAGAATAGAATATGTGAATGACCTGTCGGTAAAGTGCATTACCGCTGCACTGTGATGGCATTTTTGCCTACACTGCAATTTACTCATCCATCAGTACTGAAACTTTTAAACTTTCCTACTGAAAGTCAGGCACTCTGCATTTTCATATATATAATATATATATATATAAACTATTGAAAGCTGCACTTACAGTAACTAGCATGAGCTGCATTTTGGCAATCTTGTACAATGAGTACTCAGCTCCATTGAGTAAGTGTTGTCTGTGCTCACACAACAGATACTACTGGTTTTGTTTGTTCTGTAGTATGGTCATTGGCAGACAGTGATGTAATGGTTCTCTGCTTATCCTAAGAAACCAAATACATTCTAAAATAAATAATAAAATCTATTTCTTCCTTTGTCTATATCCGAGTTATGCTGCTGGACACTACTGAATCCACTTCTGAACTTGGCTGGACAACGTATCCTGATACTGGGGTAAGTTCTGAATGATCTGTCTCTGTCTGTCTGAACTATAAAGGAAATCTAGTGGTAAACCTTCCTATGTGAATTATGAAAACAGTCATAGAAATAAAGGTGGCTAACACTTCCGTACTACTGTTTATGATTTTGGATTACATGCCTTCTGGCAATATACTAACTTATTAATGTAAAAATATATTGCATGTTATTTATCACACCATCACACTCTTCTGCTCTACAGTATGGTTAGCAAATAAGAATTCAAAAATATGATATTGCTATTGTAGTTTCTGCTTGAGGTGGCATTCCCTCAGGCCCTTTGGATTTTGCCAAAGTGTATAAGCAGCAATATTTGCTGTGGTTACTTCTGCATGCTGACCTACAGGCAATTGATGACGGAATCATTGATGCAATCTTAAACGTAAATGATCCAGCAGTTTGGTGGGTAGTACCACTGCCTCACAGTAAGTAGGTCCTAGTTTCAATCCCAGGGCAGGGCGGTCTGTGTGGAGTCCTCCCTGTGTCTGCGTGGGTTTACTCCGGTTTCCTCCCACAGTCCCTTAGTGTGTGACTGTGTGCGTGTGCCCTACGATGGATTGGCATCCTATCTAGGGTTGTTCCTGCTCTTGTGCCCAGAGTTGCCGGTTGGGCACCGGCTGGCCTGCAACCCTGTGTGGATTAAGCGGAAGATAATAAATGAATAAATGAATGCAAATGATACCAAAAATATCAAATACATATATTTAAAAAGCATATACTGCAGAATGCATGGTGAAACTATGCATGCCCAGTATGTGTATTGTACTACATATGTGTATGCTAAGTCAGGGCTTTTGGATCTGTGTTGGCATGCATTGTATCTATGATCTGCCTGCATTGACCCTGCGTTCAAGTAAAGCAATTGAAGTATATTCTTCTAAACCATATTAGTTTTTCTTTCTTGTGTCCATTTTCTTCATTACATGTTATTCTGCATATCTTCATCATCTCTTGTTTGTTCTGGAGCCTGTTAATCATCCCATCTGTGCTTTTATATAACCCCCCCCCCCCCCCCCCCCCCCCCCCCCCCCCCCCCTAACCCCCCCCCCCCTCCCCCCGATTCTCTCATCGCCTCACCCCCAATCTGCCTGCTCAATTTTAACACTGTCCTCCCTTTTTAGCTGACAGTCTGTGTCTCCTCCTCTTCTGTTCAGTTCCTAAGTGTTCATTATTAATGAATGGTATGGTACTGTTGTACTGGAATCTGGAATCCCTTTGTTCCATTTGTTCGTCCTGTTTTCTATGTTTGTCTATGTCCCTGATCCAATAGCCACCTTTTTGTTTCATTGTGTGTTGGTTTTCTGGAGATATTACACATTTTCAGCTCAGCAATTTTCAGCTCAGCTTACATTGCATGGCACTTGTTTGGAGGTTTCCACCATTCTTCTCTTCTGGTCAAGTTACTACACATGAAAACCTGAAAAAAAAAGAAAAGAAAATAGACATGTTGCAATTTTTTACCATCCTACATGTTCTTACTTATCACATGCACCCCACATATGAAACAGTGAAGCTTTTCTTTTCTTTTTCCCCCTGAGTTATACTCCCTCATTTCATGTGTGATTAATCCTTCTTCGCTTATTAAAACAATTATACATATAAAAATTAATGATGTCCATTTACATATATGGCCATGGAACTATAAGGTTTTTATCCTTAAAGTGTGTTTTCTGCACACTTTTCAATTCTCTGCTCTGTTCTGAAATATCTGCATGTGTCATAAATTCAACAGGAAATGTGTGTATGTGTGTGTGTGTGTGTGTGTGTTTGTGTGTGTGTGAGGAATAAGGAGGGGCTGTATCTTACTAATTTATTTGTGTCTTAAATTTTTACTGCTAACATAGCAGTGCTCAAATTCCTCATTTATTTACCTTGCTGTCCCCCTCTAAAAAAACCTCTGCGGGTGTGGCCCCACTTGGGGATTCACTTTTATTCATTTTTATTCACTTAATAGACAAAATAATAATTTTACTCCTGAGTAAAATTATCATGTGAAACATTTTACCCATTTATCAACCATAATTTAGGGTACAATTCTTATGATACATAAAAATATTAGAAACAACCACAACCATTGTTATGCTGGTTCGTTTGGAATAAATGCATATTTCATGTTCATTCTCCTGTTTAACACACTTTTCTTCATCCCTTTCTGTCTTTAGTGGGATGAAGTCAGCATTCTTGATGACAAGGGCAAGCTTATCCGCACCTTTGAGGTGTGCAATGTCAATCAAAACCCACGTCTCCATGACAACTGGCTGGCCACCCCATTCCTATACCGTCAGTCGTCTCCACGGATCTTCGTCACCCTGTGCTTTTCTGTGCGTGATTGCGCGAGTCTACGCTCACCCTCACCAACCTGCAGGGAGACCCTCACCCTTTACTACAGGCAGGCCGACTCCCAGAAAGAGCTGGAGAAAACCTGGAGTGGTGAGGTGAGAGCCAGAATCCCTCTCTATTCTAAAGCTACTTTTATTTCAGAGAACATGTTGTGTTTCTGGCATCTTGTACTTCACACCCGCACACTGATAATCAACAATTCTGGAAGTCTGGTATAAATTATTTTCCTGGAAAATACAGCCAAAAAATAGAACAGCCGAGATACATGAGCTGTTGCCTGGGAACATTTGTTCAAAATGCCTACAGAATCACAAACTGTATAGACCTCAGCTTTCATTATGTTAGTCATAAAGCAGGCCATTAGAGAGGGTACTTCATTTTTTAAATACATTTTTATCTGCCTTGTTTTAAAAAAGAAGAGCTTTGTACGAGTTAAGCGTTATATGAGTAGCCTGTAAAATAAATATGACAAGCCTGATCATGTACAGTACTGTGCAAAGGTCTTAGGCCAGCATTTATTGTTTTCATTATTATTATTTCTCAGTATATTTCATATACAAAAAGACTGAAGACTGTAATCACAGCCAAAGGTGCTTCAATGATTTACTAAGTAAGGGGTCTGAATATGTCAGTGCAGGATTTTAGCATTTTCTTTTAAATAAGTTTGTAAAAAAATGTAAAATCCAGTTTTCACTTTGCTATTATAGGGTATTAAGAGCAGAATTTTTGCACAAGACTACAAGAGACTTTCCAAAGGCACTGTATATATATTGTCATTGCTGAAACAACAGATCTAATAATGTTCTAGTGGCCTAAGATGATTGCACTGTACTATGTGTTGTGGAAAAAGATGTCATTCTGCTTTTATATGAATCAGTTTTGCTTAAGTGTACAATACATCTGAAATACAAGAAATTACATTATGCAAGTACAACCCCAATTGAAGTTGTGGGACGTTGTACAAAACAAATAAAACCATTTTGCAATACATTTTTAACCCATATTTAATTGAATACACTACAAAGTACAAATACTTAATGGACAAACGGACAAACTTTATTGTTTTTTGAATTTGATGCCTACAACATATTCCAAAGAAGTATGTGGGACAGGGTTATGTTTACCACCCCGTTACATCAACTTTTCATTTAATAACACTCAATAAGCATTTAGGAATTGAGGACACTAATTATTAAAACTTTGTAGGTGAAATTCTTTCCCATTCTTGCTTGATGTACAATTTCAGTTGCTCAACAGTCCGGGGTCTCCGCTGTCATATTTTGCACTTCATAATGCACCACACATTTTCAATGGGAGAAAGTTCTGGACTGCAGGCAGGCCAGTCTAGTCTCTTTTATTAAGAAGCCACGCTGTTGTAATACGTGTAAAATGTGGCTTGGTATTGTCTTGCTGAAACAGACAGGGACGTCCCTGAAAAAGACGTTGCTTAGATGGGAGCATATGTTGCTCCAAATCCTGTATGTACCTTTCAGCATTAATGGTGCCTTCACAGATGTGCAAGTTATTCATGTCATGAGCATAAACACATCCCCACACTATCAGAGATGTTGGCTGGATGCAGTTGTTCACAAAGTGGTAAACCTTGCCCCATCCTTGCTTGTGAATGACTCTATGAGACTCTCTGAGTCTATCGGGGATGCTCCCTTTATACCCAATCATGACACTCACCTGTTTCAAATTAATCTGTTCACCTGCAGAATATTCCAAACAGGTGTTTTTTTGAACATTCCTCAACTTTCCCAGTATTTTGCTGCCCCTGTCGCAACTCATTTGGAACATGTTGCAGGCATAAAGTTCCAAATGAGTGAATATTTGCAAAAAACAAAAAAGGTTTATGCATTTTAACATTAAATATCTTGTCTTCGTAGTGTTTTCAATAGAATATGGGCTGAAAAGGACTTGCAAATCATCGTATTCTGTTTTTATGTTTGACACAACGTCCCAATTTCATTGTAATTGGGGCTGTATATTGAAAACATACTGAAAAATATGCTCTGCAAATATGCCCCTTGTATACCAAAAATTAAGTAATGTTTTTTGGTATTTGGTATTGTATTGTACTACTTAATTACTGTAAAAATCTTACAACAAATATATAAATAAAAGTGTTTCTCTTAATAATTCAACTTAATAATTAGGACAATAGCCTTATTGGACCACAGACATATATGCAGACTGGCATTGTCCAGAAATCATGTGGCACATATGTGTTTTACTTATACATATAACTTCATATAACTTTTTTCCATAAATTATAAGGCCTCACAGTTATCACTGTCACACTTGGTTTTGCATGTTTGTATGTATGTTTCTCTATCGACATTAGCAACCATTTCAGCTACAGGTTATATCTGTATGCAAAGTTATCTTAAGACTAGTTACATAGACTCAAGTCAATGCCAATATGGCATAATCACTTAACCTAACACACATCTTTGGACTTGAGTACCAGGAGGACTCCACACAGAACTGAAACCAGGGCCTTCTTGCTGTGGGGTGGCGTTGTGCTGCCCTTTTATATTTGGAGATACATTAACATTTACATTGCTTGTACTAAGGTTAAGGCTTTGCTGTCCAGTATGTGCTGAGCTAGAAATGGTTTCATAAAAAATGATTACTCTCATTTATTCTTCTTTTTGTTTGTGTCTCATTAGCCTTCCATTGGGGAGACCAGAGAGGGCTGGGTAAAGATAGACACCATTGCAGCGGATAAGAGTTTCAGCCGTGTAGAACCGAGTCATCCACATCAGTACAAACCTGACCGAATGCGCCGCATCAATGTCAAAACCCTCAGCTTTGCCCCCTTAACACGCCGCGGGTACTACAGCAACTACCCCTGACCTTTTCGCATTCAAATTCATATCCCTGCATGCTCCAGAGCTAATATGTAATGGGTCACTTGTTCACATAGATTAAATTAGAATCTGTGTCTTTCAGCTGGCAATGTCCCTGCAGAGCTAAAGTAATTCAACTGAATAAATACCACTGCGATACAAAACTAACATTTTTAGAAATAGTGTCTGGGTGAAAAGACAAGGTAAAATGATTTGACAAACAATGTAGATATGACCTGTTAAACATCATTACATTCTGATAAACAGGATGTTGACTTATATTGATCAACCACATTGAAGTTTATATACTTAGTTTTAGTATTTAGTTTAGTTTTAGATTTGAATTTGTTTATTTATTTAGTTTACATTGCTTCCAGCATCAATGATTATGACTGACATCAAAAGTCACATCGATACACAAGGTTACTTTTAAACTAATCATACATAAAGGTTGGCCCGATTAAGGGTAATGATTTAACTTGGTGCATTTTATTGAACTGAAGAAACCGGAGCACTCAGAATGTGATTTTCTTTACTGTCAGCAGGTCTTGCAAGTCTTAACTCCTGCTATTTTTTTATCATTCAGATTTGTGTTATACATACACTCATTAGCAAAAAGAAAGACATGTCAGATTGCTGCAAAATTTGACATGTGAGATGTAAATGATTGCAGTTTTGGTCTGATTAGACATTGGTTCTTGCCACAAGATGGTGTAAAAGTGCTTGCCCTGCTGCCCTATAAAAAAGGCTCTTAAAGGCTACTAGTAGTAGTGTACTTCTTGGTTACCATTTCCAGGTACTTGGTAGAAAGAAATTTGCTGTTGTAGCCCCATTACATGTCCCGAAATTGACATACAGCCATCATCACCTACATTTGCAGTGGTGTCGCGAATGAGAAACCTAGGTTAGGATTTGAGTATTGAGGCCTTGTGGTGAGTGCTTCAATCCTGCCTTTGCTGTGGAGTGGCATACTGCCCCAACTGCTGATGATGGATGAGGGCAGTAGCGGCTGGCCAATAGGGGGCGCTGGTGCGCTGCCCCCTTAAAATTGTTCAGATATTAAAACAAAATAATTATGAACTGCAAAATAGTTGGAAATGTGTTTATTCATACTGTGTGTCTAATAGAAATGTTAGAATTTATATAAAAAAGTGTATATATCATTGCATTTAATTGCTCACATTGTGTACACTTCCTATGTGCGGTGCGCCGGACTAATGAGAGTGTATGTAGGCACGTCAACTTCTGGAAAGCAGATGATCTGAGGCTCATTTTTAATTGGTTATTTTAGGTTTTCCACAGGGTGCAGCTCTTTGTGTCCCAGACACACCCACTCTAATTCTTAGTGTGTCAGCATTGGCTTATTATTTTAAAACATCGTGTGATAATCCCCGAAACAACTCATTAGTTCAGCTGTGGTTGGTTAGCTCGATTCACGCTTAACAACATTTGTAGGCTGGAGTAGCATCATTAGAGAAAATTCAGTTTTGCCTTTACAAAAAAAATGCTTTTACAAAGCATTCACTTGAAGAAAAAAAAATGATAAAGGAGCTTGGACCGGATCGCCCCAATTTACAATTTGGCGCCCCCTCAGTTTTTTTTAGGACCAGCCGCCACTGGATGAGGGTCTACATGCCCAGCTGCAACATCTGTTGCAACACCAATGTGCCACAGGATACACATACACAACCTGTTTGCCTTCCGTGCCTATCTGTATCTCATCTTGTATTCAAGATACAGGCAAGCTACCAGGGTACTAGATATTTTCTCCAATAATCATCAATACATTCATACATATAAAGTTGCATTTGATTCTAACAACTCCTTCTTGACAAGTTTTTTTTTTGTCGCTAATTGTAAGACATATATTTTGTATTTTTTGTTTCATAATAATAATTAATAGATATTAGATGGTGTATAACTGCATTTTCACTGTGCTAAATAAGAGATGAGTATACAACATAATGATTTGATTTTGTACTCTTCCCTTTATCTCTTTCATACAGGTTTGTGCTGGCTATAGTAGACAGTGGTGCATGCGTGTCACTTATGGGTGTATCCATATTTTACCGCCGCTGTCCAGCAACAACGCTGTACCTGGCCTCCTATCCAGCAACACCTTCAGGAGCAGAGCCCACAGCTCTAGTGCCAGTGACTGGAACATGTGTGCCCCACAGCCAATCACAGAGTGGGACTGTGCCCCGGATGCACTGTAATACAGAAGGTGATTGGATGGTCCCTGTAGGAGGATGCATATGTGATGCAGGGTATGAGCCAAATCAGAATGGATCTGTCTGTCTTGGTGAGTCATGGTATGCTGATTCGTTTTTACTTTTTAATTTCAAATAAGCAAATCCACATCAGAAAAAAATGTATCTGAAAAATGCAACAAATATATATTTTTAAAAGCCCACATTGTTTCTTACTTTGTACATTTACTTTTATTTCATTGCAGCCAGTAAGAACCTGAAATATTTAATGTTTTGTCTGTCGGACATAATTTCATTTGTTAATAAAAACAATTATGGCTAGTAATGAGGTAATAAAAATTAAAAAATTAAAAAATAATGATGGCATTTCCAACAGGAAATCATGATTTGGTAAAAAAGCAGTATCCACGAAAGAATCTTTGAGGAGCAATCATGCGCATAGGATCTCCAGTTTTGTCAAAAATCTGTTTTTTTTGTCTATTTGTCAAAGAAAATTGTTGAAATGATAAAAAGAAAACAATTTTTCTCAACTATCGACGGGAAGAGATTTGCACATTTCAGTCATAACCTTTTTCTAAATTGCTTTATGCTGCATTAATGCATTAATGCTGCCATAACAAAAGTATAAGTTACCTTTGCCGAAGGCTCTGGCGGAGCCCCACACCATGTCGATGGCTTTTGGACTTGTTGCTGATAATAGTCTGGTTGATCCTTTTCATCTTTGGTCCAGAGAACACAGGGTCCATTTCTTCTCAAAAAGATCTGGAATACTGATTTGTTTGACCACAATACACGTTTCCACTGTATGATGGTCCATTCTAGATGCCATCCTAGAAGTCTAGAGAAGTTGACACCACTTTTGGACATGATTATAATAGGCTTCTTTTGCAAGTTAAAGTTTTTAGTGTCATTTGTGAATGTAACACTATTACTATAAATGCTAGTCAAGGATTTACCAAAGTCGTCCCTGCCCACGTTGTTCTATCAGCAATTGAAAAATTATGAGATCATAGATCATGACTCTACAGTTTAGAAAGGGCCCTATTCCTTTACACACTGAAATTCCTCCAAATTCCTAGAATTGGTTAATGATCTGCAAATCCCTTCCATTCTTTTTTAATATATTTCTCACACAATTCCTATTCAATTGAATGTTCTGAAAACAAGCTCTTCTTATGGCTCCTCCTTTATTTCTGCATTTTGCTAAATATGATTTGAGCATATTGTAAAAACAATCAAGCTAGAATAATTGAATTAAATTTCTTGTTTTAGGAATTGTTTCAAGGATATGTTTGTAGCAGTGGCGGATGCTGGTCTTTCAAGGAGGGGAAGCTCAATTTTGTGTCGGTTTATTTATATGTAAATTCTACCCTCCGTTCCTTTTCAAGAAAATGATCTGTGACCCTGTCGTCCCAACAAGGCGTCTTTTCCAGGGACTTGACTAGTGTCCTCTCAACTCAGAACAGAATGAAAATTTTAAAAAATAATAAAATTAAATGCTTCCACGGATGTTTACACCAAAAGATCGCTGATTCGCTCATTTCGCTGTCAATCAAAAAGGGTTTCAGCCTCAGACA
>JAVSBV010073797.1:0-10186 GCA_033117975.1 Parotocinclus spilosoma
CTGAGGAGGGAGGAAAAAAAATAAAAATAAATCTTTATTTTTCAGCACTTTTCAATTTCTCGAGGACTATGTGGAATTAATACAGGGAAGGAGGAAGAAATATTTTTTTATTTTAAAATAAAATGTATTTAACTCACAATTAAATGAAAGTGAATCTCGAAAAAAAATAATAAACCGAAGAAAACTGTTGGTTCTCCACCAGAGAGCGGAAAATTTCAACCATTGGTGCTACGGCGGATCTGAGAAATACCAAAAAAATATATCGTTTTTTTTGTATTCTTCAAATATGATCGTCGGCGGATCCGCGAAACAAGCAATAAAAAACAGTCTGGCCTGATCATAATAAACGCTGAACGTAAACAAACAAATGTAAGCTCGAAATGCACCGTCTCTGTTTGCCCTCTGTTTTTCTTTCATAATTAAACTAGAAAAGCATTTACTTTTTTGAAACATTCTTCGCTCCATAACACTAAACTGGTGTTCATTCCAAAGTTTGTGAGCTTCTGAGAAAAGGAGGTTTCTTGGCTGTTACCCTTCCTGATCGAGCTGCTTCAGATTGTAAAATGGTCAGCTTGGCATCACGACGAAGCTGCCAGATGCTGCTATTGCTCAAGTGGACGAGAAGGTCATGATACATGTGCTATAGAAGCGATTGTCCTCCAATTTATTTTAAACTCTACATAGAAATTTCTTCTGTTTTCGGGCTGGATTCTATTATAGAGACTGACTATGAATTGTATACGGTCATTGTGCCATTGCTAGAACAATGTATACGTCTAACCTAATGGTGGCCTAATACTTTTGCGCATATGGTAGCCTAAATAATATCTACACTAATGCCGTCTTTAGTACATTTACATTTCCAGCACCATTATTATTATTAACTTACAGTTAATATAGTCTTACAATCCAAGCAATTGTGGGTTAAGGGCCTTGCTCAAGGGCCCAACCGTGGCAGAGGTGGGATTTGAACCCTCAACCTTTTGGTCCACAGTCAAGTACCTTAACCACTAGGCTACCACAGTACCTAACCACAGTACTAACCAGTCTAAAAGTTAAACTTGCACCAGTGCTTGATCCAGGATGTGTGCTGTTTGACATGGCCTGGGTTACGATTTATCCAATGGTAGCTCACACACACACACACACACACAAACACACACACACACAGGCAGAAAGTTGTACTCGCGAGCGAGTTTCTTCAACCTAAACCCAACCACACACCACTCACCGAGTGACATGTCGATCTTAGCCGCTCCAGAATCGTTCTGCGTCTCCTCCATCGGTTCCGAAACCTCGCTGTCTCCCATTTCTGCTACCGTACCGTCTGTGAACTTTTAAGTGACCGACAGATTAAAGTCCGGAAATCGGCCCAGCAGTGCGTTATGGGACAATTCCAGCACGCGGATCCCGCTCCGGTTTACCCCAGGGCTGAAACTCGAACACGTCGCTGTTCCTTGCGCTTCGTCGGTGAAGAACGTGTTGAACAAATGGTGAAGTTCTCCGCCCTCATGTGCCATGAATTCAGCACGCAGTTTGACAGGAGCTTAAAATAGCTCCTGTTCTAACGCCTGGCGCGCCCAACAGAGGGCTCCGTAGCAGATAGACGGGAACAGATCACGGGTAAAGCCAAAAGTTTGTGGACACCCAAGAGTAGAGCAGAAACGTGCTCGTATTTGGGTGCAGTCCGCTCCAATAACATACTTCGCTCTTCTGGGAAGCCTCTTTGTTACAATATATTGGGACATGACTGTGGGGCCTTGCACTGGTGTTGGACAACAAGATTGGGTAGATTGTTAGTATATCAGTGTCGTGTGTCTGTGTGTGTGTGTGTGTGTGTGTGTGTGTGTGTGTGTGTGTGAGAGAGAGAGAGTTCAGTGTCGTGTAGGGCAATCCATTTTACGTTTGCAGCCTAGTATAATTTCCATCTCTTTTATGAAACTTCTTTTGCTTACAGACAAGTTAATAAACATTTAAAATGTCATACATTTACAGAATTTAGCAGACAACCTTATCCAGAGCGATTTACAATTCAAGCAAGGTTAAGGACCTAACTGTAGCAGCTTGGCAGAGGTGGGATTTGAACCGGTGCCTTAACCACTAGGCTACCACAATCCCAGTCATCCTTAATGGCAAAATGGTTAAAGTACTGGTCTGTGGTTCACATCTGCCAATCTCCAACTGTTGTGGGTGTTAAACACAACCATTAACCCACAATTGCTTAAGTTATTAGACGCCTGTTAATCACAGTGGATAAGAGCGTGTTCTAAACCAAACCGAACTTAAAAGGGGCGTCTACATACTTTTGGTCATATTGTGAACCTGGTCGAACAAGAGAACTAAGGAGGTTTTGCAGTAAATACCAGATTGGGCAGCACGAGTTGGTTTACTCACACACAAGGGATCTTCTAACAGCAGCAACAAAACGTTCGCCCCGGTTTGTCCAATATCGCGGTGCAAACGCGTATTTTCTGGGCGGATTCTGGTGTCGGATTGGTACGATTGGACTGTGCATTAGGGAGGGGAACTGCGAAGGCGAAGTTTGCATGTTCTCCTTGTCTTCGTGGGCATTCACTCCGGGTAGTCAGGATGCCACATGCGTTACAAAGGGTAACTTGTCGCTCTGAACTGGCTCAAGCAGAAACATAATAACCGTGCCAAAGTCAAAAATAGCCACTAATAGAGGTGTGACGTAAAGAAATAAAAATACAGAAACAGAGTCTTGCTCAGTGACCCAACAGTGCCAGCTTGGCAGAGGTCGAGCTGGTTGGCATCAAGCTTCTGGATTTGAATATCAAGGATAATAATAGTGTTAAGATAAAATCTTCTCGGTACTGTAAACCAATGGTGGGCTGGTGTGTTAGGAACGCCAAGCTTTTTTGTTTATGAATTATACACATGAACTGAAGACAGTCTTTCAGGAATAAACACACACCTTTCAGTTACAAACGTCGGTTATATCACTTCTTTCGGGGATCCGCCGACGATCATATTTACGAATACAATATATATATATATATATTTTTTGGTATTTCTCGGATCTGCCACAGCACCAATGGTTGAAATAAAAAAAAACAACTTTTTTTCTTTTTAGCTTTTTCCGCCCTTAGGTGGAGAGCCAACGGTATTGTTCTGTACATTAATTTTTTTCCCCCCCAGATTCACTTTAATTTAATTGTAGATTAAATATTTTTTTTAAAATTCTCTTTATTTCTTCCTCCTTCCTTGTATTGATTCCACATAGTCCTCGAGAAATTGAAAAGTGCTGAAAAAGAAAGATTTTTTTTTATTTTTTTCCCTCCCTCCTCAGTAGATTTTTACGTAGGCACATCCGAGGAACAAACAATCAAAAAAATCTGGCCTAATGTACAAAATAATAAATACAGGGTGAGTCAAAAGTCACAGGACAGGTCGTGGACTTTCCCCAAATCTCCCAAAACCATAGTTGAGGTTTTTTGTTCTTCAGACGTTTCTTGTTTCCCTACAGTCCCTGTTTCTCTGAATTTGGTTATGAGGGAGGTAACAGTGCTGTGTGAACACTGCTGATCTTTCTGGGCGTCGGTTGTTTGAAGTCTGTTGCTATGAGACGGCAGCTGTGCTCCCCGGACATCAGAATCGTCGAGTCCATGTTCAGTTACCTGTGACCAACAACAAATGTCTTGAAATTTGTTTCGATACCTTTTGAACCACAACAGATATTGGAAATCTGATTGCACCGATCAGTTTCTGGTACAATTCTGATCTGCTTTGACACCCTACATGACCACCTTCCCTTCGGAAAAAAACTTGCCCTTGATCCAATATGGCGGCTTTCAGGATGGTGGCCATGTTACGGACTTGGCCTAAAAGATAAACCCCCTTAACGGTTATCAGCAGGGGTATTCAGTAAATTTGGACTCCTCAGACTTTTGACTCACCCTGTAGATCTTTATTATATACAATCTGCATGTTTGAAAGGATTTACTCTCATTTACAGTAGGGGCATATGGGAAATGTAGTTCTTTGCCTCATTAAGGACACTTAAGTTAAGGTTCATTTCCTCCCAGCATGCTTCAGTAGTTAATATCTTTCATTTTATATATAAACATAATTCTGTGTTTTAACCTTAACCGTTCCATCGGAGCCGGCAGTGAACAGTCGGGTCTGATTCTCATCCAACGCCATGGTGGTAATCCCGGCGTCACCGTGGCAACGGGGAAAATGCTTGACTCTCTGTCCGGTGTCGACGAGCCAAAACGTGACTCTGCTGGTCACATCGCTGCTGATGACCTGAATGTAAGAGATGTCACATCATGCCCTGCGAGGGTTAATGAGCTCTTCACATGAGCGTCACAGCGCCCCCACCTGTCTGAAGAGGGAGTTGTAGAGGACACAGCTGACGGCACTCGGGTGACTGGTTGCTCTCTTCCTCTCTTCTTTCATTAGCTCGAGGAAGAACAGGGTGCTGTTAAAGGTCAGGAAGAGGCGTCGGCACTCCTCGTGGAAGAACAGGAGCGTCTTACACTCCCGAGATTTGGGAAAGAGTCCGGCTACACGCTGCAAACACAGCTGGGTGGAGACGTCCCACACCCGTAACACCTGGGGGCGTACATACAGTATGTATCAATAATAACATGAATTTTTATAATAAAATAAATAAAATAATACTTTGTGGTTACATTCACCAGTACTACCACTCCTACTACAACTGACATTAGTAATAATAGTAATATTGCAACAAATATTATGACTAGTAATTATAATAGCAATACTAATAAAACTAATAATAATAATCATAATAACAATAATAATAATAATAATAATAATAGCAATAACAATATTAATAAAACCAATACTACTACTAATAATAATACCAATATTAATATCATTAATTGATAATAATACCAATTAATTAATTAATAATACTAATATTAATAATAATAATAATAATAATAATAATAATACTAATAGTAATAATACCATTATTAATATTAATTACAATATTAATAATATTATTAATAATAATAACAATAACAATATTAATATTATTAATAATGTCAATGATCCATTGTCAATGTCCTATGTTCTACGTTCTACATTCAGTGCTGTTATTTATAAGAAGTCATTCAGCATTTTGACTCTTCTTTCTGCAGATGCTACTTAGTTTTTTTTTTACTCTGCAAAGCTGAATTTGTTCTACATCATTTAGTTTATTTGTTTGATCCTCAGGCTTTTGATTCGATGCTCAGAAACGTTGACCTCATTTATTTATATATTTATATAAGGGCAGATGTTTATTTGCTTATTTATTTATATGATTTCTGGAATATGCTAAATTGTTTCCATTTGCTTTGTTAATAAAAAATATTGGAATTAAATTCATCCTGGATTATTTTCAAGTAGTCACATGGTAAAGAAAAAAAAGTCTGTATGGGGGAAAAAAAACGAATCGAGAGGCGTCGATAATCGTAATCGTAATCGAATCGTGGGGTGCCTAGAGATTCCCACCCCTCATCATTACTGCTTATACTACAACCAATACTGCTAATGTAGTCACACCTAATATTACTGCTATTATTTAACCAAAGTTACCAAAACATTATTCTGTGAGTATTTCTAATCCCTGCCACTTTGATCTGTGATGCTCTTTTTATTTCAGTTTTATTTTTAGCTCATTTTCCTCACCATGTCTTTAGAGAAGCTGATAAGCTGTTTTTTTCTCTGCATGAACTGTACGGCAGCCACGCTGGTCACATGACCTCGGAGGATTCCCACAGGTTTGGAGACCAGGTACGGGTTCCACAGACACACCTGGTTATTCGCTCCAGCAGTGGCTAGAGGACGGAAAATAAAAGCTGTAACATTTTATACAATCTCAAACAAAGTCTTCGTTATGGTTACCGATATTAATCGAGATCAAAAAAGTTCACCTGATTCGAACCTTTTTGAGCCATTTCACCAAATGGGTGCCATTTCTGACCCCATGACATCACAGATATTGAAAACAAATATAATTAACTGTATGAAATGTGATTATTTTAAGCAAAAAAAAAAGTGTCCTGCACAGGGCTGCAGGTTCTCATAGTTGTCGTGTTGGATGTGCCTGGATCAGAGAGTCTTAAGAAAGCACTTTAAAGTTTAAAAGAATATTAATATTAGATTCTTACAAATTATCTTTTAAATTTTTCATTGTGTCCTAATGTTACATTTTACAGCTTTTAAAATATACGGCATGAGACGCGTTTAGAGTTTGCATTTCCGTAAGGCCAGACTTTTTTTATTGTTTGTTTTGCGGATCCGTCGACGATCATATTTGAAGAATACCAAAACATAATTAATTTTTTTGGTATTTGGTGGATCCGCCGCAGTACTAATGGTTAAAATTCCCCCCAAAAAATTAATAAATATTTTTTAGATTTTTTTTCGGTATTGTTCTGTACATTATTTTTTTTTTCCAGATTCGCTTTAATTTAATTGTGGATTAAATAAATTTTATTTTAAAATTAAAATTGATTTTTTATTTCTTCCTCCTTCCTTGTATTGATTCCACATAGTCCTGGAGAAATGGAAAAAGTGCTAAAAATATTTATTTTGATTTATTTTCCTCCCTCCTCAGTAGATTCTTAAGTAGGAACATCCGAGGAACAAACAGTTTAAAAAAGTCTGGCCTAATTTATTTTCATCCAGTAAAAAGAGTAAAGATAAAATAAGATCATTTCTAAGAGGTTATTTAAACTTTTCTCCTAAGTATAAAGTTGTAAATCAGATCCCTGAGCCACTTTGACTGAGTGCAGCGCCACCTGCTGAGCACCAACTCACTGGACTGGGTGAGTCAAAAGTCACACGACACCCTTTTATTTCAGAAACAAAAGGGACAATGGCAAATCTGAATACCCCAGCAGGTAATGGGCGAGGGGGCGGTGCTTTTACTCTATATCAGGAACATGGCCACCATCTCAAAAGCTGCCATATTGGCTCACGGGCAAGTTCCTTCCAATTTGAAGGTGGTCATGTAGGATATCAAAGGAGATCAGAATTGTATCAGAAATCGATTGCTGTAATCAGATTTGCAGTATCCGTTGTGGTTCAAAAGTGATCTAAGCAGAAAGAGATAGAACTGATTATCCTGGCATTCTGATATCCAGGGAACACAGCTGCCTTATCATAGCAACAGACTTCAAACAACCGACTCCCAGAAAGATCAGCAATGTTCACACAGCACCGCTACCTCCCTCATAACCAAAGTCAGAGAAACCGGGACTGTGGACGGCAAGAGTCGTAGCGATCATCTGAAGAAGCGCTTCCGACCCAAAGACCTCAACAATAGGTTTGGTCGCCTTTGGAAAAAATCCACGACGCAACACGTGATGTGTCCTGTGACTTTTGACTCACTCTGTTGTCACGTTTTCCGCCACTGCAAAAACATCCCCCTTTGTTTTCCTGCAGCTTCTGTCACATCCACACACAAAGACAGTTTCTCAGGAAAGAGAACCAGCCTTTTATGTGACAGCGTGTCCTATTTCTTTTTTAATCAACGCAAGCCGCCGAAAGCCGCGAGATGAACACAAGCTTGTGTGTTTTGTTTCACAGAAGCAGTTGTTGTTTCCTTTTAAAATGTGAACCAGCAGCTCTCTTTCCGTGGCTCTTAGGTACCGATCAGGTTGAGTTCCTGATGATAGTCCAGATCCACGACTCCCTTCTCTATATGGAAGGCTGTTATTCGGAGGGGACGCGTCTCCGATTCTCTCCACGCCAGCACCATGCTGTTCTGCGAGGAAGTGCTGCAGGACACCAGAGCTTCCAGGGGGCCGAGGAAACGCACTGCCAACAAAAAAAAAAAAAAACACACACACACAGAACAACATCAAACACAAGCGAGACACACAGTTACACAAGATCGCTGCAGAAAAGAAAAGCAACCAGATCCTCAAACACACACACACACACACACACACGAAGGCTGCTTCAAAAGAAACACTGAGGGATAGAAAAGATAAAAACAGATCCAAACAAACAAACACACACACACACACACACACACAGACACACACACAGTCTATGTGGGGACTTTCCATTAACGTAATGATTATTGTAGCTACCATAACCGTAACCTCAGTAATCCAAATCTAATCTTTTGGTTTTTTAAATAAATTTACGGAAAACAAAAAATCGATATTTTTTAACACAATGTGAAAAAAATGGCAGAGTTTACTACCCTTGAGCATTTATTTCCCACAGTGCAACACACACACACACACACACACATTAAAGATTTATGCACAGAATAAAATTAAAGTGGCTATGAGTGCTAAATTAATCTTCATTCATTCTTAATTAGAGGGTCCCCAGGTGAGTGTGGGGAGAACATACAAAACTCCACTATCCCCATAACTGGGGAGATATGAGCCTGAGTCCCTAAGAGCTGTACAGCAGCAAAACTACCTGATGATTCTGATAATGACCTACTTCTCTGAGGTGTGTGTGTGTGTGTGTGTGTGTGTGTGTGTGTGTGTGTGTTCTGCTCCATGGCATCTTATCTTTTGTTCAAGGATACATTTGAAAGAAAGTGAGCAACAAGAACAAAGAACTCTTCGTACTCCAGATGCACTATGGGTAAGAGACAGATGCTGTTAGCGACCGCCAGGCCCAAAGGCCAACAAGCCACCAAATTAGTGTGTCAAATTAGTTCTCTCTCTTACACACACACACACACACACACACACACACACACACACACACTTCAAAACAGTCTCGCCTTTAGCTGAGGAAATGAACCGCACAGCAAATTTCAATTAGCGACTCTTTTTCATGCTGCTTCTGTTCTTTTGTGTTGGTTATTCTTGTTTACTTCAGACTTCAATTCACACACACACTCAGGATTGGTAAACATGCGTTATGGGGACTTTCCAGTGACGTAACGATCACTGTAACTCATTAATGCTACACCTAAATCTAAGCTTAACCTCAACGGAAATATTTTGGTTTCAAATGAAAGTTTTTTTATCTAAGAAAGCAACAATCCCTCTGGGAACCAATAAAATAATGTCCGTTATTCAATATTGTTCGTTATTTCTATCCTCGTGGGGACATTTGGTCCTCAGTATGATTTCTAAACTTGTCCTACTGCATATCCACCAACACAATGCAATATCAATATTAACAATAATATCATATTATTAATAACAATATTATCAAATCTCTACATTATACAGAAGGATTATTTTATTCATGATAGTGTATAAACTTTTATAATTTATTATAATATAAATACTATTCGTTTTTCCTTTGAACATGTTATCTTTTTTGACTTTCCTTTTATTTATACTCCTACCATTAAATGTATTGATTAGATAACTTAGTTTTTTTTTCTTACATATAACATCTAGGCCTCCCAAAGAAACTGGGTCCATTTTTGAGTCCCAAAGTTTCTTCTTTTTGACTTTATACTGACAGCTGAACTCTTGTTTTGAAAGCAGGTCATGAAAAAAAGCATCAACAAACAATTAAACTAAACTAAAAGCAGACTGAAAATTGAACCCATTAAATAAATAACAGTTACAAATGTAAGAAGCATTGCACTCATGTACAGGTGTGGGTAATTATTAGGACAGGTGTGTTGAACGATTGGCCAGCTATTAAAATCTCTCACCGTTCCGGACCCAGTGGCTTCTGTGAGCAGTGTGCTTCAGGGTGTAACAGCAGCGATGGCGGTTCTGCTGTAATTCACTCCAGCTGATGTTGATCACGCCGTTTTCTTCCACATCTGAACTCGACCTCTCAAACAGAGAGATCAGTGCTGATCTAAAACACACAGCAGTAACCTGAAACACACACAAAGTAACACAATGCACACTCCAGCTAAAAATCCCATTTACAGGTGAGTCGATAGACGTGAACAGGTGAGTACAGGTATGAGGGGAGTAGAGGTGAGATGAGGGGAGTAGAGGTGAGATGAGATGAGGGGAGTAGAGGTGAGATGAGATGAGGGGAGTAGAGGTGAGATGAGGGGAGTAGAAGTGAGATGAGGGGAGTAGAGGTGAGATGAGGGGAGTAGAGGTGAGATGAGAGGAGTAGAGGTGAGATGAGGGGAGTAGAAGTGAGATGAGGGGAGTAGAGGGGAGATGAGGGGAGTAGAAGTGAGATGAGGGGAGTATAGGTGAGATGAGAGAAGTAGAGGTGAGATGAGGGGAGTAGAAGTGAGATGAGG
>JAVSBV010073808.1:0-10185 GCA_033117975.1 Parotocinclus spilosoma
CTATACGTGTAAATCGCACAATAAAGGTTTAATAAACATTTAATATGTTATATAGCACGTCCCGTCTTGTAACATAGAGCATGTTTGTTTAGTCGGACCAGCTGGTTATTAGGACCAAAACCATCGGGTCCCTATGTGGGACCATTAACCAGAATCGACTGTATTTCCAAGAGATAGCCATGACTTTAGACTTAAAGGTGCTAATCCGCATGTAGTAGGTTACAAATACCTAAAATGATAATTCTTATGTATTAAATTAACTTGCTAAACATAAGAATGTGAATATGAATGCATCCTTACACTGAATGTTTCAACAAATTATTAGATTTACCTAATTGATTATTGTTGTTATTTGTATGTTATTGTAATGTCACAGCTGTGGTTACATCATACAATGGCCTGGACTCCAACTTAAAGCACTCTTTAGGCTTATGCACCCCCAGCCAATCCCTCATGTACTCACTCTCTCCCTTGCCTGGGACCTATTTAGTTTCAGGTGCTGCAGCTTTCCTCACCTTGAACTTACCTATTTAGATTGTCACCTTACAGAGTGTACTTTGCTTAGTATAATAGCTCGGTGTTTCTTAGTGTCACTTTGTCCTCATGCTCTCTTTTTATTCTGGCGTTCTATCTGCAATTATCCTTGCATGCCTCTCATTTACACTCCCATGTTTCAGACTTTGGACTAATTGGCTATGCTTAGTCTCGCTTAGTCCTTATCTGGGAAACTGATGTAAGTAATAAAAATAAGGTGACCATTACAGTAGCCGTATGGAGGTGGCGGAGGAGACGGCTCTGTCACTGAGACCATGGTGAAACAAGCCAATAAATACACTACTCTATGAACAAATTGGTTCAGACATGGAAAGAGTTTAACTTAATTAATTTTGAGGTGTTGAATATGATGTTTAAAGGTTGAAATTCTTTGTCAGTATTGCATCATCTCAAAACCAATGAAAGCTAGATAATGCAAATCACACAACTATAAGTCTTACATTTTCCCTCTATCAGTCACTTAGCCAGCATTTTGACTTCTATCGTTGTTCAGCTATTTAGTGACGTCTCAAATTTGCATTAATAAAGCAGATAATTTCTGCTGTATATGTGGTGAAGTGACTTTTGTGTCACGAAAGTAAGGAGTATAAACTATGGCCAACATCAGTGGTGCCTCTAATGGTGTATTAAAGGTGGTTGGCCTCATGCTTGATCTCCAGGGTGGATACACCAAGTAATGCTGTTTCCTATGTGAATGGGACAGTGAACACTACAAGAAAATAGAAAACACAAACTCCTCAATTGCATGAAAACTTGAGCCAAATTACAGGTTTTTGTTATATTTGAATTCAGCACATCAAAGTCATTAAGAAATAAAAGAAAATATTTCTGAACCAAAAAATATTTTACATTTTGTTGACCAGTGATATCAGAGCTCCACCACCAGCTGTTGCCTATCAATCTGACCATGGCCTAATTTCTCCTGAAACACCAGGAGCTTGCTGCACTCACACCTACAGTAAATGTCCTCTTCCAGTATATTACTTTGCTCACCATGGCATCTGTTACATCTCTCTCTTCCACCTTAAAATCTTCCTCTCACTTTGCTGGAGTAATATGATGGCAACCTGCAGAAATGTGAGAGGTTTCTTTAAAGTGCTCAATCTCTTTCTCCCGTCTCTCGTCTTGGCACATTGTGCTTGTCATTTTGTGTCTGTCTGACCGTGAATTGTCCTGGCCCTACGGTGTCATTGAATCACAGCCGTGAGAGAAAGATTATGATTACTTTGAAAACTAATTTCAGTTTATTGAGTGTCTTCAATCTTTCCCATGATGGCTAGAGCTGCAGGGAGCTCCTTCTGAACCTCAGGCAGGGTCTCTTGACAGCAGCCAAAAAAGCTCTTGAATTTAGCACATTATAATTCGAGAGGGGTTGAGATTAATCTAATCACCCATTTTAATTGCTAAAATCCTTATCTCCATCTCTGGCATTCCGGGACTCTCAGTATACCATTAGAATTACTTATAACCTTAGAATTGACTTATTTCTGCATACATAAACCAAAAACATCCAAATTAAATAAGACAAACATATTTTGCTTATATTTTACATTTATTTATTTAGGATAATGATCCAATATTAACAAACCCATATTATTAATCTAATTATGTAATTCTTTATGTAAAGTATCTGTTTAAGACTTTTCTGATAACTGTTGATCAGTCCTGCACTACGACCCTCAGGAATTGTAGTCCTTTATACAGAAAAATTGGAACTTTGCACAGATGGTGGGTGTCTTCACATGAACTTCATTTCCCAACACAACCTTACTGCTGGGTTATGGTCAGGAATTTTAAAAAATCCCATACAAATGATTCTTTAATCATTCTTTTTCAGAATTAGGTTGTTGTCTTACTGCATTACTTCCATTCTTTTGAGATTCAGTGTGCGGGCAGATGTTTTTTGTGCTTTTAATTCTGTTTTTAATACAGAATTCACTGCACCATCAATGATGACAAATTTGTTGACCCTGGCCCAGATGCAGGAAAACAAGCCCAAGCCATGATACTACCACCACCATGTTTTACTGATGGAATATGGTTCAGTGCAGTGCTTTTTCTGCAGACATTTTGGTCTCACTGATCCACAAAATGTTTTTAAGGTGACCTCCCGAGTTGTCCATGCGGTCTTTAGAAAACTATATTGTTTTTGGGGAGCACTAGCTTTCTCCATGCAACTCTTCCACAGACACCATTGTTGTTCAGTTTTCTTCTGACAATTGATTCATGAGCACTAGAAATTACCCTTTTTTATTCCAGTCATTATTAAAAGATTTATTGCATGCCATGGTGGGCACATATGTAATTTACATGTATAGATAATTAACTAACATTAAACTCCCTACATAAACTTATCTCGACTGCCTTAATACATGCTCAAGACCACAATTAAATTCAAGTGGAGAAATGTGTTGTCAGTCCTAGCAAAATAACAACGGGCGATCATAAGCTTGAGACATAATCAAGTCTCATTGTGTTCATCTCAGCTTAGGGTGATTATTACATGTAGAATGTTAGTACCATATTAGTTATTCATTTTAATTTCTGTATTTGTTTGTACCAAATTATTTGGTATTTTTTAATCCATAGATTATTAGACACCAGCACCACTGCGTTCACATTCTTATTGTAGACCATGTTTTCTCTGAATGCTAAGCACTGTTTACAACACGTTTCAGTCTGTACCTTTAAGCATCTATTTTTTTCTTTAAGCATAAATATAATGGTTTTGGATGATGAGTGGAGGTTTCTCCAAAATGCTGTTTGTCTATTTGAAAACAACACATTCTACTTTGAATGATATCTTAATGCATTGATCAGGTCAAAAGTGTTAAAGGCAAGGGCAACCTAGATGTGCTTTCAGTTTCCAGCTGAGGATACTTTGCCTCTCTCAAGCACATAAATTCAAGGTGAGTGGTTTTCCCTCTGCAAAGTTAAAAATGTGTATAGCCTGAGGGCTGATGGACAACATGCTTACGTTCTCTTTTCTATTAGCTAGACTTATTATCATTGGATCAAGTTAGGTTCACTTACTCAGATTCATTCCTCATAAGATGTTTCAGGCGAGTTACATGAAACAGGCATTTCTTAAATATTGGGAATATAGATTTAGAATTGTGAATGTTATACTGTCTGCAGACTGACAGCTTTAGGTTAGGTTTGAACTTAACAGCTAAATATCCAATGGAAACAGATTTGATGGATTCAGACCACATTTGTATGTGGTTTCAAATTCAATCAGAACTGCCTGGGGAAATCTAGGCAATCATTGGCTGCTGGAGATAAGCCCCGCCCACCAGCTCATTCTACAGAGCCCGCTATTCCCGAGCATTTTTCAATAGAGGTAAAAGATTTTCGTGCTTTTTCTGATGTAGCGGCCTCTGTAGAATGAGCTGGTGGGCAGGGCTTAACTCCAGCAGCCAATGATTGCCTAGATCTCGAGAAACTTTTTGATGCGATAGCGAGACTGAGAGTAGCGCAACAGAGAAAAGACGCAAAGAAATTCAAATCCCCCCCACCCACCCCTAATAGGTACACGAGCACTAAAAAAACAGTGTTTACATAATATGCAACCTTTAAGGTGGACTCACACTATGACAGCTGGATAAACTGGACTTGGTTAAGATGTAGTTCTCAGAAGTCTGGACATTCATTAGAAACTGTATGGATTATCAATCCTTTCATGCTGTTTATAGTCTGCATGGGCCTAGGTATTTTGATTAGCTCCACATACTTCTTAAAATTAGTCTCTGGCCAATTTGTGTGTTTTTCCAGGAACTTTACAAAAATGGGTAAAAATAAATAAGCTCATAATTAGAAATATTTCATAATTTTTGTTGTTTATGATTTACATGACTTGTTTGTTGCTTTTTTTTTATCACAATCCCAAACTATGCCAAAATATCATAGGTTTACATCCCCCAAGACAGACATTAAAAAGCTTAACAATTCCAGTGAAGTTGATGATAGCAACTGTAAACATATATAAATGATACGTTCATTATTTGCAATTGTGACAACTCAAAAACTATTGTCTCCTGATTTACTTTCCACATTTTTTCACATGATTGTCAGATCAGATTGAGGCTAAAATTGTGAGAATGATATTGTGGCCTTTCATTTCGAGCTTGACAGAGACTAGCTGAAATTCCTGGGGCTGAGTGACCCACCTTATATTAGGGTGTAATAAAGTATATCAGTTACATCAGTCTTCACCAAACTACTTAATACTACTACTGTCTTCCAGTCTTCAACAAACTACTTAATGCTGTCCGTGTCATTTTGGTGACAATTTTTGTCTGGATAGATGCAGAGCTGGGAGGTTGATAAATTATCGGTTGAATATGAAAATTATTCCAGTCTGCGAGCCAGTCTTCTGTGCCCTTGTGTTGCTTGAGCAGTATTTTCCTTCCATTCCAATGTTCCCTATAATTGGGTATCACTTACCAACCAGCAAGAATTCTGTCTCTCACAGACCTGTTAATTTTTCTTTAAGAAGTCCCTCCTATTCCTCACTCTCCACCATGCCCAAGTCCAAAGAGCTGTCTAAAGGCACCAGGGACAAAATTTTAGACCTGCACAAGGCTGGGATGGGCTACAGGATAATAGGCAACAGCTTGTTGAGAAGGCAACAACTGTTGGTGCTATTAAAGTATTGTTGGTGCTATTTTTTTCATAAATGTCTCTCTTGCTTTAGAGCCACCTTCCATAGTGTATTACTTATTGTTGTCTGAAGAGCTGTGATCTGAGAGGTAAAGAGTTAAACTCCTAAACTGAGTTATTTTACCCCCTCTTGCGCAGTCTCTTACAAGGATACATAGAATCACATGTATACTAACCATGGCTAATGCAAACCTGTATGGGAAATTAACTGAAGCTCAAGGATGTGTGCCACTTTTATAGTTAGGAACAAACAATGGTTTGTCAGGAAATTAGGTACATGCAAGTACATGTTTTTCTAATGGGAAAATGTTTGTATCAATGGTGGCAATGTTGAGACCCACCTGGCTTTTCTGAAAATGGCATTATTATATATATTACTGCATATTAAATAATTATAGGTATATGCTCATGTACAATTTATTTAAAATAAAAATATTTAGCACAATTGTGATTTATATAAATTTTCTTGGATTAACTTGGATTAAGTCATATGTTTCAAGGCTTATGGCTTAATGGTGGTTTCATTGCATTTAAATATCAGATAGGGTTGTTTTGACCTGGACATTATGTTAAGGTTAAGCAGGGTTGCTTTTGATTGGCTGCCTGTCTGTCTCCAGTGAAACCTGAACCGTCTGTCAGGACCTCGAGGACCTATGCTAAATGTAAATGCCATGAACGCTGGGACTCACAATCTATTATATTTTACATAAAGGTTACGGGAAGAAGCAGAGCGCCCTGGAACTCGTATCTGCTCCTTATGACTGTAATACAACTTCTAACTTAATGGCTCGTGGTTTAGAGTGCTTTTGTTCTTTCATTCAGATAGCACAGAACAACACAGATTTTGTTTTATGAATACTTCTGGGTCCATTTTATAGATGTTGATCATAAAAATCATCTTATAAATAAGTATTTGATAAACTGACGATTTTGCAAGCTTTTCCACCTACAATGAATGGAGAGATCTGTCATTTGTATCGTACGTACACTTCAACTGTTTCTAAGGGCACCAGGTACAAAATTGTAGACCTGCACAAGGCTGGGATGGACTACAGGACAATAGGCAACAGCTTGGTGAGAAGGCAACAACTGTTGGTGAAATTATTGGAAAATGGAAGGAACACAAGATTACTGTCAATCTTCCTCGGTCTGGGCCTCCATGCAAGATCTCACCTCATGGGGTAAGAATGATTCTGAAAAAGGTCATGAAGTAGCCCAGAACTACACGGGAGGACCTGGTCAATTGCCTAATGAAAGCTTGGACCAAAGTATCAAAGATGACCGACTAACAGCGTATGTAATAGCGCAGATGTAGTAACACACGACGGCGTCATGGATTAAAATCCTGTAGGGCACGCAAGGTTCCCGTGCTTACGCCACGCAAGTTCACCAGTGACTGATCTAGAGGAGGCATGGGAGAAGGCCATGTGGTCAGATGAGACCAAAATAGAGCTTTTTTGTATGAACTCCATTCGCCATGTTTGGAGGAAGAAAAATGATGAGTACAACCTCAAGAACACCGTCCCAACAGTGAAGCATGAGAGTGGAAACATCATACTTTGGGAGAGTACCATAATGAACAGAGAATGGATAGGGCCGTGTAGGATTTTGGCCAACAAATTTCTTCCCTGAGTAAGAGCATTGAAGATGGGTCATGTCTGGGTCTTCCAGCATAACAATGACCTGAAAGACACAGCCCGGGCAACTAAGAAGTGCATTTTTTAAACACACAAAACCCAACAAACTATGGCTGATATCTTAGGAAGGTTAGAAAGTTTTATTTTGTTCAACTAGAACTGGTTTTATACTAAAACATGAACAATTACTTCTCTCTACTTTCTCACTGATTTATGACTTCTGGGGGCAGCACGGTGGCTCTGTGGATAGCACCGCTGCCTCACAATAAGAAGGTCCCGGGTTCAATCCCAGGGTGGAGAGACCTGGGTTCTTTCTGTGTGAAGTCTGCATGTCCTCCCCGTGTCTGCGTGAGTTTACTCCGGGTACTCCGGTTTCCTCCCACAGTCCAAAGACATGCATGTTAGGTTAATTGGTTACTCAAAATTGGCATTGACTTGTGTATATATATGTGACTGGTGTTGAGATGAACTTGTGACGTTAAAGAAGCCAAATAAATAAATAAAATAGTATTCACATTAAAAAGCCATCTAATGATCAGCATTATTACTGTGAATGTAAACATGTGGGTGGGTGATCTGATGCAATGCTGATCAGGGGCATCAGAAACTAATTACGCCTTCTGCTGACACACACAGTTCCACCGGCAAGTTCAACTCTGCTATCTGAACAGACCTCTCTCTTTTTCTTTCACCCGTTCTCTGTATTGCTAATTTAAAATTTGGCCATTTCTGCACCGCATTGCCAAGGCAACCGGGAATAAACACAAAAAAACAAACAAATGTCTAATGTCACAGCATTATTAGCATGAATGAAACGATACTAACAGTCAAATAATATATACAGTGGTACTGATGTTTGGATCTGTCATGGGAGCTCTGACTGGAGTGTCGTCACGCATCTTACAGCTGCCTCTAATCCCAGTTAAACCAGTTACACTAGGATACCGGGTGTAAATACTAAAGCAGTGATCCTAGGAAAACCAAACCTTCTTAATCACTACTGATCATTAATCATAGATCGTAAGTTATCTCGCTGAAATGATGACGATCTGGGTCAAAAAGAAAAAAAATAATTTTTACATTAAGATTTTTTACTTGCCTCACAGCCAGAAGGTCTCGAGTTCAATCCCAGGGTGGAGCGGCTTGGGTCGTTCCTGTGTGGCGTCTGCATGTTCTCCCCGTCATTTTCTCCCCACAGTCAAAATCCATGCCTGTTAAGTTAATTGGTGTCTCTAAAGTGTCTGACTGTATGTCTGTGCGCCCTACGACGGATTGGCGCCCTGTCTAGGGTTGTTCCTGCCCTTGCATGCAGAGCTGCCGGAAGGGCAGGAAGTGGAAGAAAATAGATAGATGGATGGATGGATGGATGAATGGATAGATGGATAGATGCTTTTTACTTATAATAGGTTTGAATGGGAAGGAAAAACATATAACGTAAAAACATTTAACGTGAAGTCAAGTCCAATTTATGTATATATAAAGCTTTTTTAACGAAACATTGTCTCAAAGCAGCTTTACAACATTACATTATCCTTAAAGGCCAATCCCAAATTGAGCAAACCTAGGGCGACAGTGGAAAAAAAAATTCTGTATAAATGATTTCTTTCCTTTTCGATCACAGGTTCAGGATTTCGTCAGTAGAGATTATTTAAGAACAGTACATTTTTTTTAGCTCATTGTTTTTGTATGTTGAATCACGTTACGCTTCATTCATATTAAGCATTTTAGACTCTCCCAATGAAAGTATCACCACTGTGCCTTGCATTTACATTTTTCATCATTTAGCAGATGCCCTTATCCAAAGTGGCTAAC
Source organism: Parotocinclus spilosoma (assembly GCA_033117975.1). Lineage (NCBI taxonomy): Eukaryota > Metazoa > Chordata > Actinopteri > Siluriformes > Loricariidae > Parotocinclus > Parotocinclus spilosoma. Next base: position 8,667 of record JAVSBV010073808.1, read on the forward strand.
ATCTGATACAGTGGTAGTTTGTCAGAGGTGAGATTTGAACCCTGGGCCTTCTGGTCCAGTACCTTAACCTTTAGGCTACCACAGCCCCATATATGTTTTACCATGTTGGAGATGGCACCTCCTTCATAACAGATCTACTTTCCATACATATTGCATTTAGGCTTTTCGTTTTCTCTCAAAGTGAAGCCAAACATTTGAGCGTTTTTGAGCTTCCCCTGATCCTCTAGCGGATACCCATCCCTATTAGTTCATGTTGTCTAGGACATCACGTGCTTGGAGTCAGAAATGTAATCAAGTCCAGTGTTTCTGGAAGTGACTAGCCCTTGTGAGAGCTTACAATAGCTACATTACTCTTGTGACAGTGACAAAACCAAACAAAGACAGTTCAACTGGTCTATCCTGGTGAATCAAAGTAGCTTTGACAGAATAACACCGAGTACGAGTCAAAAGTAGAGCCTGTAGTCATGTGGGTCTAACGTGAGGTTTGTGGGACAATTTATGGACCTGCAAGCCAGTGCAGCCTGTACTTGGTCCATTATCGTTGTGTCTGTGCCTGTTTACACCCTGCCAATCTTTCAATCAGTATAAATCCTGTGCAATTTCCTTAATGAGATCGGAGCCGTGTTATTGCCCTTGGATTTTATGAGTGTTTTCCTTGTAACTATGTTCCTTTGGTTACATCTCTAAACATTCAATTGGATTTTGAATTTTTAGTCCCTCTTTGCTTAGAGACAAAACCTCTACAACCTGTCCCTGACTCCCCATTTCCCCCACTTGCCCCGTGACATTTGTTATGTAACGCCTTTCTGTTTTTGCTCTTTATCTCTACTGGACGTAATAATATCATGCCCTTTACCATCTCCCACAGTAACCAGCTCCTGAGTACCGGCGCTGGAATCTTTAAGCAAATTTGATTTCTCAACTCATTTGCCTTCTATAAACGCTGCCATGTGTTCAGAGTTAGGTTTAATCTCTTCCAGCTCTCAGGGCTCTGTGAGGGAAAGACACACAGGCAGAGAAAAAGATGAAGATGTGGTAAAAATACAAGATGCAACAAAGAGAAAGTGATCTAGCAGAGATCTGTTGCCATATACTTCGTACAGAAAGCCTTCATCGACAATTCCTGCCCCATTTTTCAGTCAACAGCTTAAGTCGCTTTCCAACACTTTATCAGGTTGAGCCAAGAAATGAATTCAAAGTTAGGCGTTTACCCAGAAGACACTGAGAGCCAACTATTTCTTTTCAAACCAGCGAAAAGTCAAAATGCAAAGCAGAAAGAACAATAAAATACACTGCTCACAATAAATAGGAGATATTTTATTTTGAAGTATCCCCTAATTTTTGTGAGCAGTTAAAAAAAGCTTCTACACTTACATTCAGCTTTATGAGACCAACTGCTCAACTGTGTACATGAGAGCTAGAAACTTCATACAATCGAATACGGTTAATGGGACCACATCGGGACGCGATCATTTTGGTCCTAATAACCGGCTGGTCCGATTAAACGAATATGCCCTAT
>JAVSBV010073840.1:0-10185 GCA_033117975.1 Parotocinclus spilosoma
CGGGAGTCTGATTGTAAATTCCTATTTACGGCTATAATGGACTGCTAGGGTTCCATATCTGGTACTCTTTTTTTTTTCAGTAATGGCCCTTTTTATACTGTCTTGTATCCAACTGAATGTTTATATTTTTGTACTTTTAGGCCATATTTGTTACTTGTTAATTCTTGAAAATTTTTATAAATAGATGTGATATAAAAAAAACACAGTGTTTATGCAGTGTGCACTCTGTTAGACACATTCACCCTACTGCGCCACCTTGTAGATGTAAAGTCAGAGGCAGCAGCCCATCTGTTGTTGATCAGTTTGTGTTAGTCATTCTCTTATCCTTCCCCAGTGCTCACAGGACACTGAATAAAGAATGCTTATGGCTGGACATGTTCAGTCAAGTATTGACACTGAGTTGTGTCCAGAAGCACTGCTGTGTCTGATCATGACAACACACACAACCACCACATTAGAAGTGCTGAGAACGATCCACCACCCAAATATGACCTGATCTGTAGTTGCCCTCTGAGGGTCCTGACAATTGGAGAACAACGCAAACGGAAATAGCACAGTGTGTAGAGAAATTGTAGTTTGTAATTGTTAAACTACAAAGTACGATGAAGTATGATGAGTGGAACCGATAAAATGGCCAATGTGTGTCGAAAAAAGGTCATGCATTTTGTGGAACATTATGCTAAGTATTATGTTTTTTGGTGTAATTATTGTGGTCTCACAACTTTAAGCTTGTAGTTCACTTACATTTATATGAATGATTTCAAAAATCACAGGCATAGGCTTGATGGCTTGATCATTTTAAGCCAAATGGTCACAGACGGACTTCAAGAGAAGGGTAGGTAAAATACAGAACAGCCGAGGAAACTGCATCCAAACAGTCAAACACCAGGGACTAGAGGCTGTTGTTTTCCATACCTGAAGTAATTACTAAACCTGCGACCGAAACCTAAAGAATGAAAGCAAGGGCGACACCCTAGCTGTGTTTGTGTGAGCAACACAACGTCAAAGACTAACGCTACCCATCACCGAAGAACATTCGCAGTGTATGACATGCGCTCTGTTACTATGCTGTACTGCTTCACTGCTTTAACCCACCGCTTCTGCTCTGCTTCTGCCGCCACCGCTCATTTTAGACTGCCTCTAATTGCCCATTTATGGTTAGCTGACGGAGGTTTGAGGCGGCTGCGTGGCGGTAGATTGTGTATTGGACGTGCAGTTTTTAACACATCTATACGGCGGCTCTACTCATCGTTTCGGAGAGATTCTGGGATTTTGGATGGTTGCCTTTGCGGGATGTTTTCCAGTGTGTTCGCTGGTCTACTCAGGTCTGGACAGCTCCCCTGCTTCACTTTGTACACAAACGTACAAGTTTGCCCATATTCGACGACTAGTGTGTTATGATGGACAAACAAATATGACCCAGACATTTTAACTGGCGTACGCAGCAGCAGACGATCACGCCATTTCAACCAAGAATGTTTAAACGAGGTAAGAGCGTTTTTAAAATCAGCGCATAAACGTCATCTCAGCTGTACAGTGAACACGTTTGTTTGTTTGGTTTTTACCGAGGACAACCAGGCTTACGTTTTATGTAGGTTACTTCAGTTCAGTTGAGCTGGAAGAGACTTCTGGTGCTCCTGTGAGAATTTACAAGTCATGTTTTGTGCCCATTGATGAGCTGTAGGTTAAACAATAACTACAGCGAAGTTTCTTAAATTAAACAAACACAACGATCACGGTTTACTTTACAGTGGGTATACTGTTAAAGGATTTTAATGGACATATTTAATTAAGGCAGCTCATGTAAAAGGTAACTATCCCTGCTTGTTACAGCTGAATTAAATAAGCTAACGTAGTGTAATATTATTACATAGATTGATCTATGTTTCCATGCGAGGTGGCTAGTTTCCATAACACAAGGCTTTGTCCGCTGAGGTTTGGAGAACATCGTGACTGCTGCTTCTTTAGTGTGTGTTAGATCACCAAGGAGCGGCGCTAAGGAACATGACATGTGCTGGGGATGCTGGCTATGGACGTATGAACTCCAATGACTTTTTTAGCCCAATAAATAACATTATCTCAATAAATCACATTATAGTAGACGAATAGACATATGTTACTAAATGATGCAATACCACGAGCTGTACAAAGTAACCTAATATTTATATTACCATGTAAATAAACCACATAAATTAATATTTATTGGTCATATGATTTTAATCTCCCTTCACTGACAAGTCTGTTTTTAGTGCAGTGGCATAATGTTTGAAAAACAGAAGGCATCAGGAAAATTGCTCATAATGAAGCTTCTTTGAAAAACTTTAATCCTTACCCAATCCAGCACTGGTGCTAAGGCTTACTTGGGAAGCTCAGGGGAGGGAGCTACTCTGATCTAGCTACTCTTAACCTCCATGGTAGTTTATAAATAAATAATAGTATAGCCTGTATGAATATTAAAAAACAAGGAACATGCTTTGTAAGCTCCAGAAATAAAGGAAAATTGACCACTATGCCAGTGCAATGCATGTTGGAATCCAGTGGGAATGTCCCAACTAACAGTAACCAGGGAGGCTGTCTCTATCTTACAGCCCCCATCCAATTGTAAGATGTTCCCCAGCCCTACCATAAGGACCAGTAGTCGCCTTAAAAATAATAACCATAACTAAAACAAACACACAAAAACCCTTGGGCTTTGAGGTTCCTCGGGCAACTTTCCATCACCTGTTTGAGGCAATGCATAATTGTCCAGGTGGTCTGAACCACAGCAGGATCAGTCACTTCCCCAGACCACATAGAACTTATGCTTTTTCTCTGTGAGGCTTTTTAGATACCGTAAACCTACAGAATAAGCTTTCCAGAAGTTACTCAAATGTAATATGTACATTTCTTGTCATATTCCTGCACACAGTGCTGTTAATATGGAGTCTCCATCACAGCATGCCCCCCTCTGCACCATTTATAACAACCGGCAATGCCAGTAGTGGACACTGTGCATGCCCAGTGTGAATGTGACAAACCTACAGCTTTACAGCTTAAAGTTGTTTCTTGATTACAGCACAGCGACCCCAAGTCCACCTTCCCTTCTGACCCATAGAAACGCTTAAAGCATGGTCTGTGTGAAGAACAAATGGTGCACTGAGAATAGGGCTCAATACTAAGCACAATACTACGGCCAAAAACTTGTTTTTGCATAATTTGCAGTTAGTTTTCTCCTTATTGGACTTTGCAGAGTGGCGGTATGGGTGACTTGAGTACTTGAGTGTCATTGCGAGTAATTAAGAGTCAACCTGCTCTAGAAGGCTTCCAAGCCTGGTCTTGTTACACCAGTGTGAACTGTCTTCTAGGTTGTGCTTTTTATGGTGCTGGCAGTCTACATTTGGACGAACTGCACAGGTTTGGCATTTGGTAGCTGGATCACATTACTTGTACAGACTTGGTTTATCTCTGCCAGAGGTTATTGTCCTTAATATTAAGGTTATCTTAAACCCTATAATACACAAACAAATCTGTTATAGTACATTGATTGTAATGGCAGATGTATGAGCTCAACCTCTGGTGTACAAAGCTTTATTGAACAAATGTGGGATCAGTGTGAGCTGAATGCTTTAACAGTGTTGTTTGGTGGTGCTGGGCTTCTTATAAGCACTGAAATGATGACACATTACTTGTACAGGCTTGGTTTATCTTTGCCAAGCGGTCCACCAGCTGCCCATTCTTATCCTATTCACTTCTGAAAATAGGTAACACTGGTGGATATAACAACAACAGGAAACTTGCTCATAATAGATGGTAGGAAATTGCATGTATGATGTATTTGTTTATAGAACAAATGTGTAATCTGTAAACCTTTTGAACTATAAAACTTCCTAAGAGTAAAATATGGCAAGTAAGCCTCAAGAAAAAAGAGAATAAACAGCATGCCAAACCTGAAATACATGCTAGGAGCCACTGTGAACACCAAGCCCAACCAAAGACTAACTGGGAAGATTACTAATGCCGCAGTATTGCCTGAAAATTAACACGAATGGTTAGGACTACTCTGTCCTAACTGGACTTCCTGCTAGTAGTGTAAAAAAGCTTCTATAGGTTCGGAAGTCAGATCCGTGTTTGCTGATCACCTAAACCCTGCCTGACTCCCGTGTTTCTGTTTAACAATGAGAAATATTCATTAGGTTATTCATAATATCTGTTACATCCTGTACATCACACCGTTTTTGTTTTTCTCATTTTCAGTGTTAGGTTTGGCATTTATGTGACGTACTGCTCACACGTATGTCAATAGTCTGTTAAGGTTATTGTCCTTAATATTACGTTTTTTTAATATCTTAAACCCTATAATACACAAACAAATCTGTTATAGTACATCGATTGTAATGGCAGATGTATGAGCTCAACCTCTGGTGTACAAAGCTTTATTAAACAAATGTGGGATCAGTGTGAGCTGAATGCTTTAACAGTGTTGTTTGGTGGTGCTGGGCTTCTTATAAGCACCGAAATGATGAAATGATTCTTGTGCATTTGAAAATAAATTGCAATTTTCTGTCTAGTAGTTCAGTGCTTTGTACGTTGATGTCTGTATGTTGAATGCAAGCCCCAGGCATTCGGGTAGTTGTTATTGTTGAACACTGCATTACATGTTGATGCTTATGTAAGAATAGCAATATTATGTTTATAGAACTAAGTTAATTGTTTATGAGTGCATAAAGCTGAAATGAACATAGATTAGGATGTATAAGTATGTACTTGGTAAATTGAGCAGAAGCTGATGAGCTATCTAAAAAGAAGCTGGTCTTTGGTGTTTTTCATTTTTGTTCTGGAGCAAACAACATCCATTGTTCAGCTTCTCTGGGCTAGGATGGACCATCACAAAGTGGAAATGTATATTGTGGTCAGATGAATCAGTATTCCAGGTCTTTTTGGAAGCAATGGACACCATGTGCTCTGCATCAAAGACAAAAAGGACCATCCAGACTGTCTAAAGCAACAAATCCAAAGCCAGGGTCTTTCATGGCGTCGAGCTGTGTCAGTGCTCTTGTTAAAGGTCCCTTTCTGTTTTCTGGTGGCAGCATTAATGCAGAAAGGTACATTGAGATTTAAGAGCAACACTACTTCCTTTAACATTACATATATTACAGGCACACCAATACATTTATCAACAAGACTATGCAAAACAAGTCAGATCAGTGAATGTTAGGACTTAAATATGGAAATCCCTTGGAAATAATATTGTTATTAAACATTTCCATAATTTTCTCACAAATTTGTTGACAAAATGGAGCTTTGCTTTGCTTATCAAAGTCTCTATTGCTTTTGTACAAAAGTATGATAGTAATCACCTAGTGATGTTATATATGGTGGCACATGTCCCTAGGATATGTGGATGCAATTATTCCATTTTATAGTTCATATGTCAGTTAGTAGATGTTGGTAGTTTAAACAGTGTTTTTATGATTACTTAAAGCTTTACCAAACCAAATTTTATGTATTGCTGAAATGACTAATCACTAAAGTAGTTAAGAAATGTCCAACAGATCATTAACTCTCGACAGAAATGTACATTTTTAGAAGCTTGTGAAAATGATTCCACTGCTAATGCATGCCGCATGTGGCGTTTTTGAACCCGCGCTACAGAGTTGTAGCAATCAGCAGAGCAGAAGAGAGTTCTGAGCTGTACTGTAGTTTCATACAACATCTAGTGACACGGTGTGTAACAGGTGTGTTACTATGACGATGCCCGAGCAGTATTTTGAACTACTGGGGGAAAAACGTCATGCTATTGTTTTGGTTAGCCTGCCGGACGATGAGCTGACTGTGAAATGGCTAGCGGAGAGAGCAAGACTGAGCTGAAACAACCAAAATCAGCAAAAACAGCAATACATATTGTATTGTGAAATTTGTGTATCGTTTCACCCCTAGAGTGTATGACCTTTTTTTCTGCCAGGCAGTGCCGTTTTAAGAGTGTTTTCCTACCTCCAGAAGTACCTACTAACTAAAAGGGAATAAACGTTTTATTTTGTGAATAGGTAACCTTTTTACTGTAGGGGTCACATACTTTCACTAGCTGACAGCTTCTGTAGTGTAAAGCTTATTGAACTGGCTCCCCTGTTTACTTTTAATAACAGATCTAGAATGACTATTTTCATGCTGTAGATGCAGAGGAGTGAATGAATGGGAAGGCAGAAGCAGACTATAAAGAGAGATGCTTGATTGTGTTCTTAACATGAGGAAATTACTCATGAGTCTAAACTCATGACTTTACTATAAATGCCCAGATGAATAGTTTTAAAAGAGGTCTGGGAAGCTGAGGCATTATGGCCAGTGTTCCTGGAATAGGCTACATATCCACTTCAGTCTTAATGAATAGAAAAAGTTACTTAGGATATATAAATTTTAAAAATACAAAATTAAAAATAACGTATTTCGCAAAAGTACAGTGTTCCCTCGTTTATCACAGGGGTTACGTTCCAGGACCAACCGCGATAAACCAAAACCCGCAAAGTAGAGACGCTATATTTAAGTATTTCTACACTATTTTAATCGTAGAACTTGCAGAACGTTTGGGTAACATCGTAGGGCTTAAATGAATTCAGTCTATAATGAAACTTTCACAAACAGCGAACACAAAACCGCAGACAGAAACTTGTCAGGCGGCCGATGCTCCAGTGTTACTTCTCGTTTTTGGTAAGTATTCATCCGCTGAGTAAATACTCTATTGTAGTGTTTTTAACTGTTTAATTATCAAGCAACACACTGAAGTAATGGAACGTTTTCCTTACTTAACACACCATGCATCATTCTTATATCAAACATGCTCCGTCTGTACCGAGCTTACAGCACGACATATCCTACACATTATACATGAGTAGATACAACAACTATTTACTGTAAATCTTAATATATTATGATTTATAAAAAAAATTATTGTTAGAATGAATATTTTTAAAACGTTTTGATAAAATTTGTGATTTTTTAATGTAAAAGTTACGCAAAAACCTGCGAAACAGAAAAAATCCACAATATATTTTTTCCATTCATATTTTTTGAAAACTCGCGATGCACCGAGTCCGCGAAGGTGAACAGCGGCGAGGGAACACTGTATTACCAATACATCTGGAAATAATTTTAAGTGTTAATTTTTTTGTGGAGTATGAATTTTTTAAATGCCATCATACCATAGAATAACAAAAACCACAGCTGGCTTCATTAGGTGGCAGATTATATAATATTGTCTTGTTAGAAATGCTACTGAGCTCAGAAAGGCATCTCTAAATGGTGTACTGGGTACAGCTTGCCAGCTCAGTAGCCAGGTAGAGTTGGTGTAACAGTCTGTTAACAGCTGAAAGAAACTCTGTCGCTATGGTAGATTTAAAAATACAGAACAGAGATGGAGGATAAAGAAAGTGAGACTGGAGATGCAAAAGAAGAATTTTGCCCAATATTTATGTTCGCAGTTTGGTTTTTAAAAAATCACATGCAGAATAAAAGGCTGTATATTGCATTTGAAACTGTTAAAAATGCAATGTGAATATATAAGAATGTATGCGATTACAATTATTGGATTTGATGCCATTAACCAGCAGTGACAGTGAAACCATGAAACCAGAGGCTCAGATATCGCTGAAAGAGGCATTTTCTTAAAACACTGCATATGCCCGGAAAAACAAATGAAGGAATGACATAATGACATAATCCGGTCAAGAGAAGGATTTAGGGTGACGATTAAACAATTTGAGGAGCGAATATACTGTAATCCAATCAAAATAGCTCTTTTTAAAATCTGTTTTCTATGTTTCAGTCTGCACAGTAAATACTGTTAACATTCTGCATCTGGTTCCTTCATATATTGTGTCATTTTGTGGTGCAAGTAAGCTTAAAAACTTTCATTACAAATGTGTTACGAGATGTGGTGGTGTTTTTAGCAGGACCCAATTATTCAGGATAAGTATATCCCACGTTGTATAATAATAATGGGGAAATAATATATAACCAAACTGAAATGGGGAAAACGGAGCCAAAGGCTCTGTAATGCATGAAAACTAAAAAGGTAAAAAGGGCGCGCCGCTAAATTGTGTCCCAAAAGAAGCAATGTGCAATAAACCATGATGACCACTAGGGGTTGCCCTTTACGGCGGGATATGGGGTCGGCGCCGATAACGACCCTATAGCGGCATTGGTCCGGAGGTGACGCCTCCAGCCGCCGACCCTAAATGCGAGCTTCACAAGCTGCAAGTCTGGGGGTCCGGCCCTACCAGCAGCGAGTCCCGGGCGCCATCAGCTGCTGGGGACAAAGGCGACGGAGTATTTTCAGGACTGTGGCCGAACGTGGCAAAAGTGCAGTGAGGATGCTGGTTTGGGACGACTATTAAATGGCGAGGCACGGAGGTAGTCCAAACGCCAGAGAGCAAAAGAGAGCTCGAAAGTGCATGCAATACTAAAAAAACAAAACCAGGATACGTTTTATAGAGTGCGTCTTTAACCAGTGGTTACTCTAGTCAGGGCACACCTCGAGCCAGGCACGACTGGAGTCCGACTTAATAGAGCGCAAGAGCACTGGACAGTGTCCTTCTGACACAAAGACCGGGTTGCTGCTGTAATGAGTGGAAAAGGAAGCCGAAGCGCCAGAGGGCGAGCGTGAGCTCTAACGCACACGCAGCGTAAGGGGGCGAAGAAATCGTGTAAGTGGCTAAAGCGCAAAAATGCGAGCATATAAGCTCAGGGTGTGTTTATAGCGCGAGTGTGAATAACACACAAAAGGCGCAAAGCGCCAGAACACGAAAATAAACTTAAATACGCGAGGTGCGTGAACGAGAATAAATCGCGAGGAACGCCGAAGTGCCAGAGGGCGAGCATGAGCTCCAAAACGAAAAAGTTAGACCGAAGTGAGGCTAGGTAGGGACCGATGACTGAACTGCGTTTAATTCTAAACGCGCAATGAGCGCACGAGTACGGGACAGGAAAACCCTCAAAGTGCCCCTAACAAACTACATACCTCGGGGGTTACCCGCCCATACCAGTCCATCGGCCCTAAAATAGCCCCCAGACTTTACCACTAACTCTAAGGAACGCTGTAGGGCGCCAGGGCGTCGGTGGTCAGACACGCGAACCGAAGGGAGATGGAATACCGTTGGAATAAACGATGACCTGGTCCCGAACAGCTCCAAAAACCACGCCTTTATAGGACGCGAAGCAGCTGTTCAGGATCTGGACATAATTACGATAGTGGATATAAGGCCGAACGCACCGGGTAGAAACCCTAACAAAATGTGATGATGATTTTGTATCTTATATTTTATGTACTCCTGGTGGTAGAAGAAGCTACAAAACTATATAAAAGCCTAGTCAGGGCAAATAAATAAATAAGCACTGTGATATACTGTGAAGCCTCCACAATCTGTTAAAAAATGCTACATATGTTTCACCATAATGCACCAGCACTACTGGGATATCAGTATATCAGTAAACCAAACATAGTGTTCAAGATTAAGATCGAGAGGTCAAGCCCTGATGATGCCATTAAAATTTATCTAAATAAGTGACCCTGAGATATTTATTACACATATGTGGTAATTGTTTTAAGTGTTTTATTCAGTGTTGCCCTTTCAACCAAGTAGTCATAGTAACGAAATGCCAACCATAGACTTTGACACAGCTTTGCTTATATGTTCTTGAATAGTTCTCTTATATAATGAATCAGTTCCACCGGTTGACCTACTTTCATATATCGCATAAAAAGTGTGTGGCATCACAAACAAACATAACAGCACCTGCCACTGTTGGCAAACCCACAGTCCTGCTCTGTGTGTGTATAGCAGTGTTTGTATGTGAATCAATATTGTGAGCAGGAAAACATCAATAGTGTCCTTACTTATAGACCCACTGCCTTTGAAATGACTAAGCAACATATAACACCTATAACAAGATATTTTAAGTAAAATTCAAATGTGTTGAACTAAAAATAATCATGTTTTATGTTGTGGTGTGATGTTTAATTTTAATACTGTACAAAATAAACAAAACTTGCCATTTACTCAAACAATGGCATTAAAGCAGATGATTAACCATAATTATTAACAAAGATTTTGCCAATCACATATATATATATATATATATATATATATATACACAAGTCAATGCCAATTTGGAGTAATCAATTAACCTAACACGCATGTCTTTGGACTGTGGGAG
>JAVSBV010073851.1:0-10184 GCA_033117975.1 Parotocinclus spilosoma
TTCTCCCCAGTTCTAGACTAATCTTGGGAACCTTGTAGAGCAGAATTCTGGAAGAGCGGGAATCATAGCAACTGTTATGACGTGAAAACAAATTACACAAATAAGATGGGAGTTTCCCCAACAGAGCTTTATAAATAAAAATATACCAGTGTTGCTGTCTCCTTATGCTTAATGAAGGCCAAGAGACCAAATCATAAAGAACACAGTGATGTGTGCGAAACAATGAGTTGGATATAAAACGCAGGGAACTGTGATACAATGAATCTAGCCTGCGAAGTAAAGAAGAGTCGGCGTGCATATAAATAATGTCCCCATAATCTAAAACACTTAAAAACGTAGCTTGTACAAGAGTTTTTCGTGCTGCTAAAGTCAAGCAGGTCCTATTACGATAATAAAAACCTAATCTTACCTTTAATTTCTTTACTAGAGTCTCAATATGCACTCTAAAAGAGAACCTGTTGTCCAACCAAATACCCAAGTACTTATAGGATGAGACACATTCAATTTTGTCTCCTCCCAAGGTATGAATTTCAGCAGAATCTAAGATCTGGGAATTACCTCTGGAAAAGATCATACATTTGGTTTTCTTGGAATTAAGAACCAGTTTTAGATCACAAAGTGAAACTTGCAACTGTTGAAAGGCAGCCTGTAGCTCATCAATGGCCTGACTTAGAGACGAAGCAACTGAGTAGGCTATTGTATCGTCAGCGTAAAGATGTACTTTTGCTGTAGAAATGTCCTTTCCAATGTCATTTATAAAAAAATAGAAAATAATACAGGGGCTAAGACTGAGCCTTGAGGCTAGGTGCATTTAACGTGCACCGTAGCCTGTTGGTCGTGGACGCAGGGTGGCCCAGGGCCTGTCCTAAAATTCACAGGGTGCAGTCAGTGTTGCACCCTAAACAGGGCACTCATTATAATATCCAGGAAATGACATGTATGTTGGAAGTGCAGGAACTAGGCTAGATCTAGTATCTAGTTTAAAATAAGGGAAATTGATTTCAGTTGCATTTTTGTCCAGACTTCACATAAACGCACAACGATGAAGTGAGGGTAACGCAATTGTTTTAACGCGTAGTCTTGTGAAGTGCCGACATCAAATACGAGCGTACGTCCAGGTCAGCAGTTAGATCTGCTCATTAATGTTGAAGGGCTCTCAGTTTGTCGACTCATCTCTTTGTCCCTCCTCCTCCAGCTCGCCAACAGAGCTCGCGAAGAAAAGGAAGAAAAGTTGTCCCTAGCGTATGCGATGAGCGCCGGAGTCTCTGTGGAGGGCCAGCAGCTGTTCCAGACTATTCATAAAACGTAAGTGCTGTTCAGCCCAGTGAAAAGTACATTTTAATTGCTAGTGAATTGTGTGCTTGTCTGTGGTGGCATAGCAGTTAAGGTACTGTTCTGTGGACCAAAAGGTCCAGGGTTCAAATCTCCCCTCTGCCAAGCTACCACTGTTTCTGCACATACTGCTGCTAGATTTAAGGCCATAATCTTTTTATATAGTACTGTGCAAAAGTCTTAGGCCACCATTAGATTAGAAAGGGTATTGCTAAAACAATGGTATAGCGACAATTTATCATTATTTATCTTTCTCATTTTTCAAATAAAACCACAAATTACAGGAAATGTTTATGCAGTATTAAAAAACTGCTTTTATAGGTTATAGTGGCAAGTATTTAATGTGACTTTCTCTTTAAAGTTAAACAAAAGCAGTACCTGGGAACTCTGAGCAGTATCAGGATACCAAACTGACCCTTCTACAGTCCATAGAAATTTGATCAGGTGATTTTTTTGGAAGTGTAGCAGCCAATTTTTCAGAAGTAGAACAGGGTAAAAAGCCTAAGATATGCACACCATATCTCACCAACATTTGAAAGAAGATCATCGGAATAGAGTATTGTAGAGTGACGAATCCAAGTTTCAAATTTTTGGATCCAGTCCTCAGAAATGTGTTATATATGGTCACATGGATACTTTTGTATCTCCCAATCTCTAGCATTGTTCATGTTACTCTCGAAAGAAAAGCGGACATTCAGATTCTCTCATTTACCCCCAGTATTCTTTGCCTGATTGAAAATATTAATAAAATATTTTCAAGCGGTTTTTAAAATTGTGTACATATGTTTCTTAGGACCCCAGGCTGGGTTTCAATAAGCCGGTAAAATAGATAAAGCCTGGGTGTTTGCTTTGAAATTATTCAAATGGATGTGCAGTACAAATATGTTTCATCTGAAAGTCCGATGATTTCCAACAAAACACGTCATTGTTTGTCGATCTAAACTATCAGTTTCTTCATGTCACAGAAGTTTTGCAAAGAACAAGTTGAAACAACATCCTTTCCACTAAGACAACTTCCATTGTGTAGCAACCAGACGTGTAAAAAAGGCTCAACATAATCCAGTTCTACTAATGCCTCTACATATTTCTTATTCCATCACAAATGCAACAGGTGGGCACTGAGAAGCCTTTGATGGAGTGACGGAGTAGCAGAAATAACCCGAAGGCTTTTACGATGGAAGAATGGGCGCTCTGACGTTCTCTGACGGGTTTCGTCTAGTCTTTCTGTAGCCTCGGACAGAACCGAGGTGTAATGGCATGCACCAATGCAGATAATAAGAGCACCAAGGCAAGAGCTCTCAATGGTTGCCTTGTGGAGGATCATGAATAGTTCCCATCTATGGCACCAGTTAAGAGCCTGACTCCACAAAAGACCCGGGCACGTGTCCCCTCGCTCTCAAACAGAGGGCAGATAATGAGCAGGTGCATCATCCCTGCCCTTCAATTCTCCTCCAGTCTTGTGGTTTGAATGGAGGCACATTCTTTTCTGCTTCGAAAGTTTCCGACAGGTGGGCGTCTCGGTCGAAAATCTTTCTGGCCCAAGCTGTTGGCGGACGGGAAACCAATTGTACCGTCTTTTGTGTTTTCTTGAATTAATTTCCTGGCCATGGATATAACAATTGGCACAATCCGTTGTGCAACCGTTAGTTCTCCATAGAAAAGACAGATAGTCCCAATTCCTTAGGGACACCAGGGAGCAGTGTGTGGTTTGTGTTTATTCCAAAGAGGGGGATCACTGTAGTCTAGACAAACACAGAGACAGAGCTAGAGATATGGGAGGGCCCACAAAGGCGGGAAAGGCGGATCGAGGCAAGCCATATGTCTCTAGAGAAGATAAATCTTGATTAGACGACGTGGCCACCAACTGTGGGATCCGGTAGCAGAACATGTCGGAGGCAACGGAACCCTGACAAAAGCTTTAACAAGCTGAAAAAAAAAGCTTTTCATGGTGATATGTCATGCTGAGATGTTTCCAGGGTTACAAAAACAAATCGCAACACGCCAGCAGAGACCAGTTAGCCTCCATTTGTCATCTCGGATAAGTAAATAAATGCTGCCTGTTATTCACAGGCAAACCACAAATAGTTACAGATTATATTCGTTCCTTCGGCGCTTTTGAAAGACCAGAGGCTTCATGCGTATCGTCGCCCTATGCTTACAACTGAAATGTGAAAGTGTTCCAAGATAGAAGCACTTTGTTTTTGTGTTCACATGCCTAGATTCCAGTGCACATTCATTTTCCTGATAGGACTGTCCATGTTAGATAAGAGAGACTGAATGGTTTAATCGGTGCATGAATAACAGACTAATGGTGATGACAGACATTTTAATGTGAATCGAGGAATCAAAACGTAATGAAAAAAAAAAAAATTAAAAAAATAAAAAAAATCACACTGACACGCCACAGGGAAGAAAGGAAGACCAAGGAGGAAAAGGTTTGAATGGTGACTACTGATGTCTCTTCAATTGAACAGGTAAAAATTCAGCAAACGAATGATTCGCTCGGTTCTCAGATCAGGATAAGCAACCAAATGAAAGCCTTTACACAGTGTCCTGAAGAAAGATCTTAAAATCCAGAGGAAACCCCAAACACAGCCTGTAGAGCTGAATTACATTTCTGTTATTTAGCAGACGCCCTTATTAAGAGCGACTTACAACTGATGCGGGCTTACAATTCAAGCAATTGTTGATTATTATTATAATTTTTTTTTATTTGGCTTCTTTAATGTCGCTTATCGGCATAAGTGGCCATTCAGCGGCACACACAAGGTAATATCCATACACAAGTTTATTCCAAAACCAGTCATACATATAGAAGTCAATGACAATTTGGAGACACCAATTCACCTAACGCACATGTCTTTGGACTGTGGGAGGAAACCGGAGTAAACCCACGCAGACACGGGGAGGACATGCAGACTCCACACAGAAAGGACCCAGGTCTAGGATACATGAATAAAATGATTTTGTCGTACTGTCTAAAAAGGCATGTGTATAATGGCAGACTGTTTCATTTTTATGGGCATGATGACTTTCAGTACAGTTGCATTGTTTCAAATTGCTTGAAACCTTCCCTAAAGTGTTTGAAATCAACTCTTACCTGTACAAACATTCAGTATTTTTGCACAGCACTGATTACATCAGCTCCACATGGCTACAGTTTCCTGGGTTTCATGCTGCTTAGTAAATATTGTGACACGGAACAAGGATTACGGTTAGGCATTAGCCAGTTCCTCACCATAACATCTGCCTCACGTGTTGCATAACGGAGATTGGGATCCACCCAGTACATCAGCATCTTCACCTGGTCCCAGTTTAGAAAGATAAGGAACACCAAACAAAGGAAATAGAGAACACTGAGACCTGCAAAACAGTGTCAGATTTTAACAGATCAGTTGTCTTGGTAAACAAAACTGCATTCAAGAAAAACAACTTTTTTTTTCCACTCACCAAAAACCATGCGCCATATAGCTGGGTGCGGCCTGGTAAATGGTCCTGAAACAATATTTCAAACATTTAGTTAGCAAACAAATTACCTTACAGTCAATGTGTTATGACCAGATTAATTATTAAGCCAAAGTAGTGCTGGGTTGAAGATAAATCGCAAAAACTCCAGTCACAGAAATTGTACAATATGTATGCATAATGGTTACATTTTCTATAAAATAATTAAGTTAAGAGTAGGGCTGTCACGATCATAACATTTTCATACAAATAATGAATCGATTGTCTGTTTGTACACCCCCACTATTTTAGTAGGCATGAATGCTAAATAACAGTATAATCATGTAGACACTCTTATGAAAAAAAGTTATTGATCACGTATTACATTACATTAATTAAGTTTTATAAAATAATTTAATTTGTAAGCCTATAAGCTTAAAAATAATAGCTGCAAGTAGAACCTGTGCACCCTATTCACATTTTGCTTGTTGCCGTGCTCTACCCATTGTGGAACACAAGTCCTATTTAATTGATAATTTTATTTAATTGTGATTATATTAAATCATTGCAATTAGGTGCTATGTAATAATTGTGACAGCCCTAGTTAAGAGTAAAGTAAATTTACCATTGGGGAAAGCCAGGACACTAATAACCAAAAAGAAGGAGATAACGAGAACAAGGCCGATCCGAATATTATTGTCAGGATCTGCATCATTCCTGTAAAAAATAGGCAGTTTTCAGTAAAGGGTCATTGTGATTGAAACTATGATTGGTGAACACAAGCTTTTATCAAAACAGGAGCAAAGGAGCAAAAGACATGGATGAGAACCTATGGACTGTGGTGGCCTAGTGGTTAAGGTACTGGACTATGGACCAGATGGTCCAGGGTTAAAACCCTACCTTTGCCACAGTTGGGTCCTTGAGCAAGGCCCTTAACACACAATTGCCTGGATTGTAAAACTGTATTAATTGTAAGTCGCTCTGGCCTGTCTGCTAAATAAATATAAATATAAATGGATACACTGTAAAGGCCAGAAAGGTCAGTCAGATGGAACTGTGGATTTAAGCTTGAAACAAGCATACAATTCCTTCCAAAAGTATTGGAACTTTCATTTGTGCTGTAGACTGAAAACATTTGTGTTTGACATAAAAAGATGAATATTAGAACAAAAGTTCAACATTTCACATTCTATTTACTGGTATTTATAGCTAGATGTGATACACAGTTCAGAAAGTAGCACCTTTAGTATGAACACGCCCATTTTTGTTAAAAGTATTACAACACTGGACTACGAGGCATGTTTTCTTACCAAAGTGTGTCCTGTTTCATTAACTATTCAAACAATAAACAATGCTGAATGTCTATTCTAAGTGTCAGATTTGGGTTTCGCCTTTGCAGACAGACGTAACCAGCATGAAAAACAAAAGCTCTGTCTGTGGGTTAAAAACAAGCAATTGTAAAGCTAAGAGAAAATAAGCCATTGCACAAATATCTGTCATAGCCAGAAAGTCACCAGTGCTGTACTAAGTAACACATTTTGAACAGGTAGGACCAAGGAAAACCACAGAAGTTGATGACAGAAAAATTGTGCATGAGTGACATCAGCAGCAACCTCTAGAGGGCTAGCGGGAAAGTATCCTCCATTATGCAGCATAACGACCCCAACCACACTATCAAAAGTACAAATGAGTATAAAGGGTATTGGATGGAGGGTTTTGAAAGTAACATTCATTAAAAGCCGATGTCATAACTAGAGTCCTTACACAATAATGCCTAACAAAGACCCGTGAACCCATGAGCAGATCACTTCAGAATCTTGTTTGTGATCAGCCCAGGATCTGGTGTGTCCTACCTGGTGAAAGCAAAGTACATGATACTGACGATGGTGAACGTAAGTAAGGTGATCGTGTGCGGCTTGTAGAAGAACTCAATGGTGATATCCTCCACTTGTTGCTCGTTTATCATTTTAAAATGTTTGTAATTAACGTCATCTTTGCTAAGAGTGCACGAACCCTGTGCTAATACCATGGCTCCGAACTTTGTTAAAGGATGGAACGTTTTGGCCTGGCTTAGTCAATCTCCAGACTTAAACCCTATAGAGCATGTATTTCCCCTACTAAAGAGGAGACTGAAGGGAGTAACCTCCCAGCCAAAAATTAAACACCAACTGAAAGAGGAAAAACAACATAAAAGTTTAGTGATGTCAATGGGTCACAGACTTAATGCAGTTCTTGCAAGCAAAGGGTTTGCAACTAAAAATAAAGTCTTATTCAGGCAAACCTATTTTAAGTTAATTTGTTCAAATAGTTTTGTTCACAAGAAAAATGGGTTGGTTCAAACAAAAGGTGCTACCTTCTGAATTGTCTATCAGATCCAGATGTAAATACTTGGAAATAAAAGTAACGTTCAAACGTTGCTTTTTTGGCCCATATTCATCTTTTAATGTCAAATATTTTAGAAACAGCAAAAATAAAAGGACTGGCCTCACTGTTCGAATCCTTTTGGAAGGAAGTCTAGGTCTACAATGTAAAATGCCGTTGCAAGTGTATATGCCAACTACAACATTCAAGAATTCAATGCAGAGCCTATGGCCGGAATACCGAGAACAGGGCAGAAATGCACCCTGGACACTGTATCAGACCAATGCAGGGCATAACAGTCGCTCAATTTCACCTAGGGGCAATTCAGAATACTCATACGAAATCAGGGCAGACAAAAAAGTACATGCCAAACCCAACACAGTAACGAGGTGAGGATGAAACCAGGATCTCTGGAGCTCTGTGGCATCACCTCTACCTGCAGCACCACAATACCACAAAGAAGAAAACTAAAATGTTACTAATTCATTGCACAGATGTAAGCACTGAGGGTAGGGTAATTTTAAAAGTCCTTTCGATTCATATCCAGGCAATTTTATAGTCAAGTTTATTGTTACGGGTTTAATATGCAGTTTTATAAACATATTTACCCAAATACAAAGTTGGTTTCTTAGATACTTTTGTTGTAGTACTGGACTGAGCAAGAACTCAATCTGACCATGGTTCCCTTCAAGAAATTATCCTCTCAGATGATCTCAGGTAGCCCAGATAGATCAAAGCCTTTGATTATTTGTGGTATTGTTACGAAAAACTAAATTTATATTATATTTGATACATGATCCCAGTTCACTATAGCTGAGGAATATGTAAGCACCACCAAAATAACCTTATAAAGTAACATTCATTAAAAGCCGATGTCATAACTAGAGTCCTTACACAATAATGCCTAACAAAGACCCGTGAACCCATGAGCAGATCACTTCAGAATCTTGTTTGTGATCAGCCCAGGATCTGGTGTGTCCTACCTGGTGAAAGCAAAGTACATGATACTGACGATGGTGAACGTAAGTAAGGTGATCGTGTGCGGCTTGTAGAAGAACTCAATGGTGATATCCTCCACTTGTTGCTCGTTTATCATTTTAAAATGTTTGTAATTAACGTCATCTTTGCTAAGAGTGCACGAACCCTGTGCTAATACCATGGCTCCGAACTTTGTTAAAGTTGTGAAAACTTCGGCGATAATGCGTAAAGTGGATCACAGTAACCAATGGGTTTAGAAGTCCGTAGCTTTAAGAGCTTTTCTTCAAGACACTTGCTCATGGAACTTCCGTGCTTGTAACACGTGTTTCCATTGGAGGAACTGCAAACAACAGAATGCCTCAAGGTGCCAGCAAATGGTTCAATCCTGAATTACGTACACATCCGCCACTACATAGGCTGCGCATGTTAACACAATATCTAGTGTATCTACCTAGCAAAAAATGATGCATTCGGAATTCGGCCAAGCGCTATATAATTGTTGAATCGATGACAGACGCGGGACAAAGAAAGTTACTGCGAAAATCGCAGGTAACATGTATGTACGTATTTATTTATGCTCACAAAAACTATGGGCTACTACAAAATTAAATATCCTGATAATATAATATCCCATATTTATCCCATTATTATAAAAAATATCCCATATTTTTTGTCAGCAGTGTACATACATACAGGGTGAGTCAAAAGTCCCAGGATACCTATGTATGTATTTCAGAAAAAAAGGGAGAAAGAAATATCTGAATACCCCAGAAAGTAATGGTTGAGGGGTCTACCATTTGAGCTATGTCCAGAATATTTTTGACCATATTGGATGATTAAAGTTTTCCCCATAGGAAGGTGGTCATGTAGCATATCAAAGAAGACCAGAATTGCCACAATTGGATCACAATTTATTGTGGTTCAAATCAACACAGACAGTTCTAAACTTTTGCTGTTCATCAGAATTGAAAAACTAAAGAATTGGTGATTCTGATGTTTGGGAAACACAGCTGCTGTATCATAGTCACAGACTTCAACAACCGACACCCAGAAAGACCACCAAACTTTACACAGCACTGTTGCATCCCTCATAGGCAAATTCTGATAAACCAGGACTGTGGACAACAAACCTCACAACAATGGTTTTGACAACTTTTTCGACGCAGCACGTGGTGTTTTGTGACTTTTGACTCCTTTGTGTCCTTGTGTCTTGTGTCCTTTGATTCACCCTGTGTGTGTATGTATGTATGCATGTATATATATATTATACCAAAAAGCTCTATTTTGGCCTCGTCTGACCACATGACCTTCTGCCATGCCTACTCTGGGAACTGAGGACACTAATTGTTGTAGGTGGAATTCTTTCCTATTCTTGCTTGATGTACAACTTCAATCTGGGGTCTCCGTTCTGAGCTTCATAATGCACCACACATTTTCAGTGGGAGACAGGTCTGGTCTGCAGGTAGGCCACTCCAGTACCCACACTTTTTACCACAAAGCCACGCTTTTGTCACATGGTCAGAATGTGGCTTGGCATTGTCTAGTTGAGATAAGCAGGGATATCCCTGAAAAAGACTTTGCTTGGATGGCAGCTTAAAAGTTACCTAAAAGTTACCCATGCTCACTGGCTTTTAGAACTTTTAACTTTTGAATTCCATGCAACTGCATGTTGAGAAATGTTGTTCTTAAACTGTTGGACTATTTGCTCATACAGCTATTCACAAAGTGGTGTACCTTGCACCATCCTTGATTGTGAACAGGAATCGTAATGAGTATGAAGCGAATAAAAAAGAAGTGTTTCATTTTATTTCATGACACAAGATCAGAAAAGCAACTAAATAGTCATGAAAGTTGTTCGATTATGCAAATGAGATGTAAACTCAGTTATCATGAGTGAGTAAAAAGTGACATATTTAGGCCAGACTTTTTGAATTGCTTGTTTCTCGGATGTCTCTACTTAAGAATCTACTGAGGAGGGAGGGGGAAAAAAAGAACAAATCTTTATTTTTCAGCACTTTTCAATTTCTCAAGGACTATGTGGAATCAATACAAGGAAGGAGGAAGAAATA
>JAVSBV010073872.1:0-10183 GCA_033117975.1 Parotocinclus spilosoma
TAAATTCCAGTCAACGTTTGAAGAACTTATCCAGTGTGATCTGACGCGCTTTTGCTGTGGCTAAGTGGCGACTTGCGTTTTTTTTTTTTGTAGTAAATGGAAATGTTAGGCAAAGACCTGTATGTGGCAGTAGAAGGCTGGGGAGAAACTCGGGAGTGTTGTAGTGATGCCAGAGACGAAGAGTTTCTTTGGTAACCACGGATATTAGATACGCTACACGTTCTTTGGTCCGATTAAGTGGAATTTTGGTCCAAACAAGCGAATAATATTACATGTATATAATAGGATTTTATTCGGTACTTTAGGATTTGGTCCGAATAAGTGGCTGGTCCCATTAACCGGTTGTCCAACCGAAATCGACTGTATTAGGGGGGGCAAATTATTTTTCCTTTATTAGTTATATTTTTTATTTGAGTTATGTAAGCCTATTATTATACAAATGCAATGAGATTGTCCATTTTAATAAATGAATACATTAATAAATAGAACTCCAATGACAGACAGTACTACAGTACAATCTTGACTTCAAATCAGGTTTTTTAGTGAAGAGACAACACATCCAAAGGGGGTTACAGGTACAGCTAGCAGGTTTGGGGGACTAAAACGTGTTATAGTAAGACAGCTTGTTTCCACTCTATTTCATGTTCACATGTAAAGACAGATTTGATGCATTATGACATAGTTACATGCACAATTTCATTATCCAACAGTTGAAGCGTCATTCAAAAGCACAGAATCTGTGTAGATGTGTATTTGCAGTTTTCTTCACCAGTCTGCTTTTGCTTCAAGGTACTATGTGGCTAATAGCACAGACATCTTGTTTGAACGCTGGTTTTACTGTGAGAACTTGGGAACCCAGCTCGTTCCAGTTATTCAGGAGTAAGTCACAGTTATTACTTCAAACTACAGTCTCTGAATAAACACAGAGCAATATGTATAACCTAATGTTTTGCTTTCTGACAGGTTTATGGCCTCAAAGCAGAATAAGACTGGAAAACCTGACCCAGGTAACTTCTTCTTCACAGCTAGTTTTGGTCTAGCTTCTTAAGTGTGCATTTCTTCCATGGCACATGATAGAGAATTTTGGCTACTGAATGTGATGAAACAAACAAAAAAGTTATACAAAAAAGCATATATAAAAAGTGTCATTTGCAAAAAGAAACTTTATTTAAGCCTTTGGAATAATGTGGATTTGAATAGGTACACACATCATGTTTTGGCCAGCATGTGTTTGTTATAATTTCTTAAATGTCTGTTTGTTTCATTTACCTAATATCACTTTCCATACATTTTTAAAAACTTTTTAGTCTCTAGCCGAGTCCTTAGCACAGGACCTGCTTTCCTCATTAGTCTGTCAGCTCTATAGTCTGCTCTGTCAAGGGTATCCGAGATGTAAGCCGAGGTATTTGTAGGTCCTGACCACCTTCACGTCAGCCCCCAATGGAGACTGGATGCAGAGAACGTCTAGACCTTGTGAAGTCACCCCACATGTGCTTAGTTATGTTTAGCTGCAGGTGGGTATTTTTGCACCAAAAGGAGTTGATCACAGTTTGTCCACCCCCTTTTTGAGGATTGACCATAGCTACTTAATGGGATTGAGGTCTGGAGGTTTTTTTTGGCCATGGACCCAAAAATGGCATGTTTTTTTTTACCGGGCCACTTATCACTTTTGCCTTGTGAATCGTTGGGAGAAGTTGCTCTTGGAGGTAGTTTTGATACCATTCCTTATTCATGACAGTGTTCCTTTTTAAGTGAACCCATTTCCATGGATTAGAAGCAACCCCACACATGAATGTTCTCAGGATGCTTATTTTTTTTGTTGGCATGACACAGGATTCATGGTAGTGCTCACCTTTACTTTTCCAGTTAATCATTTTTTCAGATGTCCCAATCTAAAAGGGGCTTCCTACAGAATGTGATGCTGTTCTTAAAGTTTTTCTTGAAGAGAAGTGGCTTCTTTGCTGCCCTTCTCGACAGTAAGCCATCCTCCAAACTTGGCGTTCCGGTGCACTCACACCTGCCCTCTGCCAGTCCTGATTAAGCTCTGCACTGGTGGTGACCAGTAGCTCTCGTAGATCTCGTAGCTGCATCCTCTTTAGGACACGGTCCTGACATTTGCTTGACTTTCTTGAGCTCTCTGAAGCTTTCTTTGTTGCAGTTGAACCACTCTCTTGCATCAGTGTCCTTGCATCTGAAACCCTTTTGATAAAGTACAATAATGACTGCAGATATTTCCTTGAAGGTAACCATGGTTAACAGAAGAAAAGCCCCACTACCTTTTTAAAGCAACCAGTCTGCTCTTCTAAGTAGCATGGCAGAGCGATATTTCTGACAGAGAGTCTTGTTCTCATTAACCTTTTCTCCTGAGATAACAAGATCATCACTGAAATGATGTTAGCAGGCCATTTTGTAGGGCTGAAATGCAGTGACTGGGATGCAATAATTTTTATGATAATGTCATCTTCACCGCAGGAAATGACTTTGCGATTAATTTCAATTCATCTGATCACTCTCCACCATCTAGAGTTCATACAAATTTTCACCATAAAAACTGATTGCTGTGAACTACGAAAAACGAAAACCTTTGGCCATAACTGTACTGTACTGTACTGTACTGTGCTGTAGTGGGCCAATTCAGCATAATCAGCTAACCTAATGGATGTCTAGGGGAGGAAATGCAGACTTCATATAGGCGGAGTTCAAGGTCGGAATCGAACAGTGGGTGGTGGAACATTTTATGAGTACATAACACATAAATCGATTGGTAACCAAATTTATGTGATTGCAATTATATACAATATTTTCTATATGAAATTAAAAAAAACAAAAGCTATTAATATAAATCAGTGAATATGACTTTTGGTTTTGTTGACACGTAGTCTGATCCTTGCAACAGCGATTTCTTTCAGCACCTGCTTAATCCAAGTCAGAAAGTTGGAACTTACCTTAGACAAGGTGCCAATCCATGGCAGGACACGCACATACACAGACTGATTTGCTGGGACACTTTGGGGTCAACAGTTGACCTTCAGCATGTAAGACGAAACACAGATGGAGTCTGGAATTGAACCAGGGATCTCTGGAGCTGCACTAACCACTGCACGGCACTGACAAATCAGTTACCACTACATATAGATTTTTTTTGACAGTTTAGTTACTTTATTCGAAATATGACTACAAAATACATGAGTATTATGATTTTCTGGTAATTAATTTTTATTTTTGAGCAATCTTTTGATAAATGCTCAGACATGAAAGAGAATTGTGCTCAGTTGTGCATTATGCATTAATATTTAAACCCACATAGTTTACATGTGAAAAAAAAGATTTTTAAAGATAATTTTACTACCCCAGATTCTTGAAAGGCAACGTAAGCATCTTGTCTGATTTGTATTTAAATGGTTTGTGTTGTAGCTGACCCAATCAAGCCATCACCTTACCCACTCAACACAATGAATGTGATGAACCCTTTCTGCTTCAAAGACTGGGTCAAAAAGCAGAAGCCTACACTGGCCAGTGGACAGCCTGTGGACATGTTCGGAGCCCAATTCGAGACTGAGGTAAGAAGCCAAAATATTATTATAGGAACTGACCGAACAACAAGTTGTTTTTTTTCTCAGTTAGAGCTGATCAGGCGAAATGTAGGTGATAAATTAGAAAGCAGCAAGCTT
This sequence comes from Parotocinclus spilosoma, assembly GCA_033117975.1. Taxonomy (NCBI): domain Eukaryota; kingdom Metazoa; phylum Chordata; class Actinopteri; order Siluriformes; family Loricariidae; genus Parotocinclus; species Parotocinclus spilosoma. Next base: position 3,672 of record JAVSBV010073872.1, read on the forward strand.
TTGGTTGATTATGTTCAGTTCAGGCTAAGGCCAGACTTTTTTAATTGCTTGTTCCTTGGATGTCCCTACTTAAGAATCTACTGAGGATGGAGGAAAAAAATGTAATAAATAAATCTTTATTTTTTAGCACTTTTCAATTTCTCAAGGACTATGTGGAATCAGTACAAGGAAGGAGGAAGAAATATATATATTTTTTTTATTTACAAAAAAACATTTATTTAATTGCAATTTAAATTAAAGTGAATCTGGAAAAAAATTAAATGAACAGAAGAAAGCCGTGGCTCTCGGAGGGCGGTGTTTTTTTTATTTTTTTATTTCAACCATTGGTGATGCGGTGGATTTGAGAAATACCAAAATAAAATATTTTATTTTTGTATTCTTTAAATATGATCGTCTGCGAATCTGAGAAACAATCAATTTAAAAAGTCTGGCCTAACTAACAAAAACAGACGCAGCCTCTAAAAGCTGTGCTCTGTATTGAAGTGGAATTAGTTAAATCAGAGGTTGGAGCCTTGAGTATTGGCCCCACCACCCCAGCCTGCTCACACACAGAATAAACGAATAAAGCAATTCACTCAAGTCCTTTTTATTTTTAGCATTTTTATCTTTTTTTCATCTCTTCAAGAGAGATAAACATTTAGCTATAAATCAAATATATATTTAAAAGTAATTCTCTGAACAGATTTTTTTCAGTGAGTGTATTATAACGTGCAAATTGTATTTTTTGACAAACTCTGGGCACCTCACAGCAAACAGCCTCGAAACCCTCAGCACTCCAGGTTATGAACCAAGGACCAAAACATTCATGGTCACCAGTGTCTTGGCTCAATATTATCAGAATAATAAAGCATTGCAATACAAAAATGTCACTATATGCATCATAGAGATTGTTAACTTTAAGTTTTCTGTTTATTATGCCACCTAATGCAACTGCATTTTTTTCAAACCAGAGGGCTCGGTCATACATCATGCTCCCATAGGCAATTAAAAACTCCGTTTCTTTTCATTGCTGGGACTAAATATTATTGAAGTTTCAAATTTTGTACAGAAATCTGCATTGGTTTGAACTGTTATTTTACAATACAGTATGTTTTATTTTGAAAAGCATTTAATAGAGCATTAACAATTTTAAACCTTTCTAGTAGTTTATTTTAATTGCAGGGGACAATTTTTTTTGGTTGTTTGTTTAAAAACGTATTCAAGGTGAAGGTGCAAAAACAACGTTCACTGCTGTGCATTGTTTACACTTCAGAAGTAAAAAAAACAATCATAAGAAGATCGAATCATCCCACTCAGTATTGTACTAAACATCCTAATAATGTTTGTTGAGGTGTATCAGCACATCGTCATGTACATGATTTAGTCTAATATGTAGCATGTTGACTGTTAGACCAGCAGCTGTAAATACCCACTATGCAGGCGACCTGATGTTTCAGTGTTGTAATTTAACACATGCATGTATGGGAAAGAGTCACATTCTGCAGGGGAGTCCGAATACCCCACTGATGTGTGGGATCTGCCCTAGCAGTTATTCCATTCAAATATCAATAACTACTAAAAAATCAATTTAATGACGATATGATCTGGCATATATGATAAAGCAAATGTACTTTGCCATTATTCAGTAATCTGTCGTTAATCAGTTTGTAAATTATGATAAAAGATAGGACTACTTTTCAGACGGTAGAACGTGGGTCATGCAGTAGCAATCCTTAATACAAATAAAGTCATAAACAGTTATCAGTGCTGTAACTGTGCAATGATTAAACTAAGACATTTTGAAAATAAAAAAGATGTCCTTGCTTTTAAAATGCAGCATTTATGGCACTGTTAAACATTATTGGCTACCAATAATGAACAGAACATCTCTCAGACAATCTCTTATTCTGTTTTAAACGTGCCATGCTTTGGGATGGTGTAATTACCAGATGTAAAGAAAAACATCCAAAACAACTATTAGAGCTCTAAGTCAAATTGTAAGCAAGTACTTACAGTGGGGCTCATAAGGTGGTGGTGGATCTCCACATGGGATACACTCCATATCTTGAAATCCACTTAGCTTTGTTTTTCTGTAAAACCTGCAGTGAAAATCAGGGGAAACAAAGATTTGAGAAGAAAAATACTTAAATTCTGTGAAACAAAAAATATTGTCAGCCTATGCCCATATGTGTATACAGATTCAGTGTATGATCTGAACAGTTGCCCTAAGCTTTGTCTAACCGTGTCTAACCGACAAAGCACTTAATTAGGTGTAATCAAAAGTAATTAAGTGACTAGCTGGCAAGGCTGAGCTTCTGCTAAGAACATGTGCACCATGATTAAACCGCTTCAAGAAAAGCTGGTCTTCAAAGCCTGACATGTTTCAGCATAGGGAGCATGCCTGAGCCTTTCATTTATTCTAGTGCTTAGTGGCTGACCTTCCCTTTAACCTCAAAAGATTTATGTTTGTTACTGCAGGGCCAAAAGAGTTCCTGACCTTAACCAGTTTCTCAAATTTGTTTTAGGAACACCAGGCACTTGTACCATCCCATGCAGGCCCTTAAGCACATTTCTCAGCGGTTATGGGACCTGATCAGGCACTAATGTGTGCTCGAAAAGTTTATGAACATGAACTATGCAGTTCAGTTGTACACTGGTTTCATAACAGAACGGAAAGCTATGGGATGCTAGTTGTAAAAAGCACAGAAACACGGACAGAGCAGGCTGAGAATAAAGACGTGTTGCTGTTATTGTTTCATTTTGCTGCAATCAAACACGTTAACATGTTAATATATAAACAGTACTGCGCAAAGGTAATAGGTCATCATTAGAGTTGATGTTTTCGCAACAGTATAATGACTGAACCCAAAAACCAGACTTTATCTCTCCGTAATAATCTTTTCCACTAATCTTCATTACAATTCTTGTAGGCATTATTATATCTTAGCCTTTTCACACGGAACCCCTTCCAAAAACCGTGTTTTCTTGGCTGTTACCCATCCTAAAAGACCAAGCTTCTTCGACTGTAGAAGGGCCAACTTGGTATCCTGATGAAGCACAGGGCACAAGGCAGGAACAACCCTAGACAGGTCACCAATAAATCATAGGGCACTCACACACATATGCACGAGACCAATTAGCCTAACATGCATGTCTGTGGACTGTACCTGGAGGAAATCCAGAGAAACAGGGAGGAACAAGACCACTCCACCTGGTATTGAACCCATGACCTTAAAATAATTATATATGGTAATTATACTATTGCTTAACAATGGTATATGCAATTTGATGTATAGACTCTTGCACAGTAGTCTATATACAATCTATTCAGCTGTGACAACACAAATGCATGTTTAAATCTATTTTGCAATTCTTCCATGCCATTAGAATTGCGCAAATGTTCTGCCGGTTAGTTGCGCTGCGCTAGTAGTTAAGCAAACTGGAAGCTTAATGTCAGGTAAAAGGCTTAGTCATTATGTGTATCTTGTGCTTGACCAATAAGTGATTTTATTGCAGGCTCCACCCTGGTTTGCAGAAAGCACCTACTCTGCAGCAAGATCTAGGAAGGTTGTTGCACCTATGACCCAATAACTACAGTGGAGTTTTGGTTAAGTCTGTGAATACATGACTGTGCTTCATGATAGTTTGGGAAAAAGGACAGGTATGTGCTGCACAACATTCCTTCATTCAACACAGTGAGTTTACTTTGGTTTGTGTGTGGCTGTAACAGGTTACCCATCAGACTTACCCAGGCAGGCATTCACCACAAACGGCATTGCTTGTGCTGGAGCAGTTGGCCTTCTGGAAGCGGTTGAGCAGGGCACAGTCAAGGCATGGCTTGCACTTCTGCAAGCTCTGGTCCTCTTTGAAGCGGCTGGCTCTGCAGGGCACACAATGGGCATCCTCTCCATAGCCAAAGCCACATTCCTGCAAGGATTAACAGAAGATATCCCACCGATGAGAGAGGCCAGCAGAGGTAGACGGGGGTGGGACTGGGGCTGGGCACTACAGAAAAGTGCCAATGTGGACTAACAAGAGTCGGCAATGAAATAATGATCCCTGCGTGTGTGAGTCCCCCAGTGAACAAAGGTCGGACTTCTTTTCAGACTCCATCGTACGCCAGCAATAATCTCCCTGACTCTCAAAGGATCAATGGGCAGCCTTCTGCTCCAGGGCAACTGAAAGGCTAGGAATTAGAATGAGAAAGTCCCGAGGGGATGCCTATTGTCAGTTTATTGTGCAGGATTTTTAGGATTTTTTGTTTGCGTGACCTCCCTTTAGCAGAAGCAAAGTGTGTTGAATATTGAGGATTTAGACACTATAGAGAACTGAAATGATTATTTGGAGATCAAACATGGAGATAGAATTTTTACGAAAATCTTATCTTTGAGACATAAGATGAGAGGAATCCCATGTTTATGGGTTTGTTAAGGATTTGGGAGCAAAGGTTCATTTCCGAGATAAGCTTGGTTTGTTCTTAAATTCATTATTCTTTAGTGCTTTAGACATGAAAAATTATATCATTTTATGTAGTACTTTGAACAGTCGACATTAAATTTGTTTACATGCACTTAATAATCCGTTAACTCCAGAAAATCAGATTTTGTCAGTAATATCATCGACAACAAGTTTGCATGTAATCAGTAATCAGATAATGAGAAACCTCCAGGTTTGCATGACTCTGACAATAGTGTATTTCTTCTCCGTAACCAACAGAACTCACAGAAGGATGTGACGTAAATTTTAGTAAATGAAAAATTCAATTCTTGATTTTTTCCAGCAGATACTGTGTTGCAGTAATCGGATAACTGCAGAAATCTGTTATTAAGTGCATGTGTCACAAATCTCAATGGGATGCATGAGGAAGAAAGATTAAGGGAAACCAGACAATAATTGGTATTATTGGTATTATTATCCTCAGTTTTTCTGAGGATCCATTACAAGTTTAAGTGGGCAAGTAAATGAGACGGGATGACAATAACCCCTATACCAATTTATCAAACTCTCTGTTAATGAACCCCTAGACCTACATTTAAAAGAGTATCTATTTTTAAAATGCTAGACTTAATAAGCAATTACTAGGCCTAATCTTAAAACTTGAGTTTCAGACACTATGAGGAAGGCTGTTTCATAGCTAGAGAATTTCTCTCCGCCAGGAAAAGGTCAAAACCTTTAGTTTTTGTTACTGACAAAAAACCCTGAACCTTTAAAGTGGATTTGGAAGCTCATAACTAATAAAATGCTCACACAATGTGTGTTGCTCTAAAATGCAATTTGTAAATGAAGGTGTTTATTATTAAGGGAGAGAAAAAATCCAAACCTGCATGGCCCTGTGTGAAAAAGTGATTACACCCCTTTGTTAAAACATACTACACCTGTGGTTTATCACACCTGAGTACATTGTCTCTAGCCACACCCAGGCCTGATTATTGCCACACCTGTTCTCAAGACATCACTTAAATAGGACCTGCCTGACAAAGTGAAGTCCACCAAAAGATCCTTAAACGCTACACATCATGCCGAGATCCAAAGAAATTCAGGAACAATTGAGAAAGAAAGTAATTAAGATCTATCAGTCTGAAAAGGGTTATAAAGCCGTTTCCAAAGATTTGGGAATCCAGCCAACCGCAGTGAGCGCCATTTTCCACAAATGGTGAAGACATGGAACGGTGGTGAACCTTCCCAGGAGTTGCCGGCCGCCCAATATTACCACAAGAGCACAGCCACGACTCATCCAAGAGGTCACAAAAGACCCCACTACCACTAAAAAACAGGAAATGAGGAAGGGGGCAACCACTTTTTCACACCACTGTGTATGAATAAACTTTCAAACACTGTAAGTGTATATTGGACACATATTTCATGTTTGATCAAGTCCGTTAGCTTGTGACTGAGCTTTTGTTGCTTGCACCTCACAGTAACTGCACAATATGTTAACCTGGGTAGCAATTTGCTGATTATTTGGAAAGCTGGCATCCCATGGCAGTATCAAGTAATGCTTGTGTATGGAGGATCCAAGCCTGTATGCTCGTCTTAAGATAATATGGGTGTCCATGTCATTTCGGCTGCGTAGCACAACGCAATTTAGACTTCCTGGGTAGAAGAGCAGCAACGATTAATGTGCGTGAAAGATTGGGCCTTGCCAGGGACGCCCACAGAATCATGGCCTGATATCGTCAATGAATTAGTTTAATAAACTGATGTGCCTTAATAGCTAAAATAAAAGTAATCTGTATACAAGACAAATGGCATGTAGATGAACGTCCACTGGAACAAAATACAACCATTACAACCTACAGGCAACCGAACACGATTGATTATTCCTCGTCTCGCCTCTGGACAGATTCTGCTCTCTTGCATTACCTACACATTTTAACTAAATGGAATCAATACGTCTCCTCATGCCAACCTCAAATAGTCCCCAGGGCACTCCTGTTCTCAGGAGAGACAGGAGCAAAATACAGTCGATTCCGGTTAATTGGACCACCGGTTAATGGGACCAGCTGCTTATTCGGACCAAATCCTAAAGTACC
>JAVSBV010073883.1:0-10183 GCA_033117975.1 Parotocinclus spilosoma
GTGTAGAATTTTGAGGAAAGAGATTAATTTAATACAATTTGTAATACGGCTGTAACGTAACAAAATGTGGAAAAAGTGAAGCCCTGTCAATAGTTTCCGGATGTACTGTAATAGAGAATAATATATAGCTGTGCAATATGTGATGTGTAATAAGAAAATGTTCATTTTTTAAATTGTGTACATTCTTATAGACCATGTCTGTGTTATATTGTACTTTAGTTTATCTGTTGTCACTTGTGGTTTAAAATGCACTCATAATACAAATAGCCCTGACCTTTACACATAGTATATGCTATATTGCTGAATTGCTAAAATTCACATTTAAACGTTGCTGTTGTGGTATGTGAAATTATACAATAAAAATCTCCTAAAATTATAACCTAGTAAAAATTCAGCAATAATATACAAAGGGGAGTACTTATTATATTTTATGGATATGCTGTGGTCAGGGGCATGATGGTTAATTTTTTTAATCAACATTCCACAAGGTAAAATTGTTTCATTCTATTAATCAACCTGCTAATCAGCCCTTCAGTCATACCGGTCTTTATTACACAAATAATAAACACATCTATATAGATTGGTAAGTTTCTATTGATTAAGACGTGTATTTTAGAGAGAGAGAGAGAGAGAGAGAGAGAGAGAGAAAGACAGAGACAGAGAGACAGACAGGGACAGAGAGAGACAGAGAGACAAAGAGAGAGAGAGACAGAAAGAGAATTAGGCAGAGATATAATCTCTTTCAATTTTGTTCAAAACATATTGTCTTTATGCTAAGCAAATTTAACATAGTGTACATTATTATATAGTATGACATATATTATTTTAACTAAATATATTATTAATATTTATATTTAATTATAAAAATCCTAAACTGCAAAACAGTGAAAAATGTTGAATTTCACCATATGATTTTTTCTTATTTTTACTTAAATGTTACCCAATTAGATTACAGGAGACTAAATAATTTAAGACGATATCTGAACCATGTATGTACTATTGTCATGAACTTTACTACCTACAGTAAATATTAAGCAGTTATTGATTTTTTTTGTTTGTTTAATATTTATTTAGCTATAAGCATCAGAGGAAATTTCAGCAACAATTCCATCTATATGCAAGGTTATATGAAGACCAGTAATATAATATAAACATAGAAAAGACACACAAGTCAATGCCAGTTTAGAGGAATCAAGCAACTTTTGACTTGTAGGAGGAAACTGGAATACTGGGAGTAAACCCACACAGACAAGGAGAGGGCATGCAGACTCCAGACAGGCAAGATGTATTTCTTTGTAGTAATGAAATACCAATAGCTGGAATAATGACATAAACAGTGCGATGAGATAAGATCTTATTCTACACACTTTCGGTGTCAAACATTATAGCATGATGCATTTCATCACAGATAACATCATTAGTTATCTGTGATGTAATGCTGCCTGTAGGTTGAGAAGGAGGCCAACAGGATATGAGCAGACATTTATGTGTAATGGCAAGCATTCACTAAATATGGATAATTGGTAGAAATTTAATTAAAATTAGGAAAGGCAAGACTGGGAATAAAGGGTTGGCCTCATTTTGCTTAATCGAGTTGCAATCAACAGCTAAATGTTTGTGGGTTGAGGCTTTTGGGTTTGTTTTAATAAGTACGTATGGGCTCAGATTTCTGTGTCAATGTCTGGTGCTGTACAGGAGGGTGCAACAAGTTATGTTTTAGACTCTATAAGTCTGACAAAATGTTTCACATTTTAATCACATTTTAAACAATTTCTACGCTATTTATTGGTATCTTCTGAGATTCTGTAACATATTTTCGAAAAACACTGGTCACAGGTATAAATGTGCCCTATACTGGATGTCAATCCATTACAGGAAAAAAATGTATTGACACTGTTGTTGGTAAGTAACACCTGGGAAACCTTTTTGATAAAGTGTTTCAATTATGATGTACAGTTTCTTTTTCTGAGGCAGCACGGTGGCTCGGTGGGTAGCACCGTTGCCTCACAGCAAGAAGGTCCCGGGTTAAATCCCAGGGTGGAGCGGCTTGGGTCCTTTCTGTGTGGAGTCTGCATGTCCTTCCTGTGTCTGCTTGGGCCGTTAGTGTGTGACTGTGTGCATGACTGTGTGTGTGTGTGTGTGTGTGTGTGTGTGTGTGTGTGTGTGTGTGTGCGCTATGATGGATTGGCGCCACGTCTAGGGTTGTTCCTGCCCTTACGCCCAGAGTTGGCGTGTGGGACCCCGGTAGATTAAGCGAAAGATAATGAATGAATGATTGAATGAGGTTTTTTTTCTGTTTTTGTTATTTAAAAAATAACAAGAGCCATTACCTAATTAGGTATCCATATTATTTGCTCACAGTTCAATTTTCAGTGAAGGGTATCAGTGAAGCATAATCTACAAATATTGTTGCAAATTATTCCATACATTTCTCTCCTTCTTGGGCTGAAAAAATTACAATGAAAATCATTATGAGAGGGCTCATCTCTTTGCACCAATAGAATGATCAGACCTGCTTGGGGTCTGTTTCAGAGGAAATGTCAAAAACATTCTGTTTTCCTCTCGTCATCCTCTGAAATATTTGCCTGTGTGACAAATTCTGGCTCTACCCAGTTGACTAAATTGTAATAGAGCTCCTTTTGTTTGACAAAATACAGAGATAGTGTGTGAGCACAAGAGAGAAAAATGGTGGAAAAGAGGATAGAAATCCATTTGTATTTCAGCTTGAACATGTTTTCAGGAAAATAATGTATTGTGTGTTGTCCCCATGTGGCTTAGAGGGAATAGGGGGTAGAAGGCAGAGACAACACCACCATTGTTTGTTCTCCTCAAGAAGTTCTTGAGGAATAGTAGAGAAAGAGGGATGGCAGAGGAAGGGAGAGAAAGCAAAAGCTGGTTGAGTGTAGAGTGGTTATTTGCCTTGCCTTTAACTGTACTATATACTTAAGTTGATGTAAGTCAAGTTGTTGTTCTGTTCCCGACCGGCTAAAGGTTAACAAATTGAGGCAAGTGCACACACTTACAGAGGTAAGTTATTTTCCTATTTTATTTTTCAGTACTGTTTTCTAAAATCTGACTTTGTAGAGCTATCCAGATGTTTAAAGCTGTGTTTTTTTATTAACTGTATTATATATGTGTTTTTTCCTATAAATTAAATAGCATTAAAACAACAGCTACATTATTTACTAAACCTTAATGGTTATAGTATTATAAAATGGTCATAGAATGATTACAGAATATAAATTAAAAACATTTCTGCTTTGTGGAACGTGTGGACACAGTTATAACTAATATATTATAAACATGCAAATAAGTAGTTTTGCCGCCATCTTCTAAACATTTTAGGGCTTTTCGTTTTAACATTTTAAATATTTTAAATATTGATGTATAAATGTTATAAATATATACTGGTCACAAAAATTAGGAAATTTTTCAAAACGAAATATCCCCTAATTTTTGTAAGCCGTGTATTTACATATTTACACCAATACAGAGATGAAAGTCAAAGTCAGATTTATTTTGGTGTTTTAGTATACTGGCTCCTTATTTGTCCAGACTAGTCCAAATAGCCAAATGTCTACTGTCTTTCACAGTATGATGGTGCTACAACAGGCTAGTCTGGTTGCCTTACAGCTCCAGAATCCATGGTTTGATCCCAAACTTGAACCTACATTTCCTCCCCGTGTCCGTGATGAAACTGACATTAAATAAAACAAATAAACAAACACAAAATCTAAACAATACCTAGAAAAATGCTGTACATCTTTTTTACCTCTGTCATTAAGCTCTTAGTGCTTTATTGTATGTCCTAGTAGATACTGTTTTTAATCTCCGGGTAGCATTTGTTTCTAATCTAACAGGTAGTGATTTATAGATTATCTAGGGCTTGCATCATGGCACCTTCAACTGTTTCCACATTTTGTAAGTCTCTGAATAATAGCATCTATCAAATGAATAATTATAAATGGAAACCTGGAGCGCTTGGTTGTCTCCGTGGTGAAGCCATTCATAGGAGAGTGGTCACTGTGTGCCCCCTAATGTTAACAATGATCTCTTTTGTTTTGCTGACAATAAGAGAGAGCTTGTTGTTTCAGGCCCTAGTCCACAAGCAACCTCACCTCCTCCCTGTAGTCTGAGTCATTGTCAGTGCTGCGCAGTCACAAGTCAGCAGTGTGAGCAGGAAAGGGCTGAGCAGATAGTCCTGTGGTGGTGGAGTTTCCAGTTCTAACTGTCTGCAGTCTCCCACTCAAGTTCTCACTCAAGAGTCCAGTTATGTTTTGTTTCATGTTTTATGTGATGTGAGAAATGTGGAATTTTTTTTCTCAAATCACCCCTGAACAGTTTTTGTAGTGTAACTAAGACCGCTGCCATTTGCAGAATTATGTTAGCAAGAAGAGGTGTAGTTGGTCTACATCAAAGGGGAAGGTATTTGGACGTGTCAAAATAATATCCACCTGTATTCAAGGTTTGTACCCCATAATTTTCTCCACTAATTTATTGTTTATTATTTTTGTAATTATTACCTTATTATTACTTTTTCAGATCCACTTGCCCATAGTTCACTTGCCCATATTGAGTGGCACATAATACCACTCAATATTCTCTCACTGTCCAGTGCAGTCCAGTTCCAGTGTTTTGATGGAGTAATAATTTGCCCAAGAACTATTCAAAAAAGTTGGCAATGATTGGCTGTTCTGTTCTTCTCATTGCCATCATGATCACACTCATGCCTGAGAGAGGCTTACTGGGGCGTGAACTTCCAGTGTCTAGGCAAGGACTTAGTCAGAGCCTACTCACTAAAAGCTCACATGGACCTAGAGCAAAACGTGGCTGGATCTGGAAGCAACAATATGTGGAGGAAGAGGATCCATCTCCAAAAGTAATTGGCCAGGTAAAACCAGAGAACCCCCAAGAGGGATATTAAAATGACACGTTTATTTATGGAATTTAATATGGATATTAGTCCAAACACATTACCAACTTTAGGAGCTCTAAACTGCCAGTATTATATGTACATTAAGGTTGCAGTTTAGCATGTACTGTAGGCTTTTATGACTATTAGAATATTCCATGTTTTTGCTTAAACTTCAAACAAAAAAACTTTATCAGAACACAAAAGTCATAAAATAATGCAAAAGAGAATACAAATAAACAAAAATGTTATACTTGATTATTATTGAAATTTATCCAAAATTATGTATCTGTGAGTTGCAGAAGTATGTGAACCTTTGTGACCTTTGAATCCATAAAAGCAACAAAACATTTAGGATAACAGTTGTTGAGTTCCGCATATTGACTTTGGGAAATATTAGCGCTTTCCTCTTTTTAGATCAGCTTTAGCTTTGGGGGTGTTAGTCGGTTTCCTCACATTAAGTCTTCCTTCTCTAACTACTGGACTAGTAGTCAGGATCAAAAAGTCAATTAAGCCCATTCTTTATTATTTTTAATAAAGAATTTTCTTTAGTATAATGATATTCTTTAGTAGAATCATAGAGGTGTCATTTTGTTGCATGACCAATATTAATTTAATCAGCAGATGCCCTTGTGTTTTCTTTTAGTATTTAAGCATATTATTAATACATTGTTATTCCAGTAATTATCACAAGCCAGTTGCAGATATCTGGATTGAAGAAATTAATCTTGAAGAAATTCATGTTGCTCAAAGCTCAAAGTACTTTTCCGCATTAATATTGGAATCACAGAACTTAAAATGACATTTGCCAGGGGCGCTGGCACAGCCCCATACCACAACAGACTCTGGCTTTTGGGCTTGTTGCTGATAACAGTCTGGATTGTCCTTTTAATTCATGATCTGGGGTACACAACCTGCAATTCTTCTAAAAAAAAAAATACCTGAGATGCGGATACTTTTGACCACAACACATGTTTCCACTGTGTGATGGTCCATGCCTCTGAGCCCAGTGGAGTCAATGTCACTTCTGGACATATTTAGCATGAGTCTTCTTTTTTGGAGAGTAAAGTGATATTTGTGAAGGAAACACCATGCTGTAGAGCTTGATAAAGGTTTGATTAAGTAATCTTTTGCCCATGTGCTTCTATCAGCTATTGATGAATGGTGGTTCTTGATGTTGTGTCATCAGATGGGTCAAAGATTATAGATCTTTAATTTGTGCCCTTGCCCTTTATGCACTGAAATTCCTCCCAGTTACGTTGAATTGTTTAATGATTTTGTGCACTGTAGACGGCAAATTATTAATAATTACATTTTTATTTAGGGAACACTGCTAGTAAACAGTTAAATAATTTTCCCACTCATTTGCTAATAAACAGCAGATCCTCTGTCCATCTTTGATTTTGTATGAAGTCATGACTATCCTGTTGACTAAACTTTTTTATTATTCATTATTCGCTCTAAATAGTCCCTGTCCCGACTTTTTTTCAATTGTGTTGTAAGCCTGAAATGCAGAAACAAATTATTAACAAATGAAAGTTGATCAGACAAAACACTTGAGCCCATTTTCACATATCTCAAATTTACTAATAGACTGTAAGGGTTTAATTACTGGCTACAATATGAGAGGAAAAATAATCTTAGGCTTCATGTGGACTATTTTTCTGAACTACAGTTTATACCAGGTTGTGTGTTAATACCAGGTTCAAATTGTGTTACTGCATTTTCAGTTAAAATCAAACTTTGACACTGGAGATTTTCCTGTCAAATACATTCTGTCTGGAGAAGGAGCTGGAGAGATCTTCACCATTGATGAGTTAACTGGTGAAATCCATGCTGTAAAGAAATTGGACAGAGAAGAAAAGGCATCCTATGTCCTCCGAGCTGAGGCAATCGACCTAAGGACTGGCTACCCAGTGGACACTGAGTCAGAGTTTATCATTGTCGTCCAGGACATCAACGATAATGCACCCCAGTTCATAAATGAACCGTACATGTCCAGTATTTCAGAAATGAGCCCAATAGGTACAGTATACACAACACCTCAATTAATCAACACAATCACCAATAACAATAATGTATATTTTATCATATTCAAGGTCAGTTTGTAAGTTGGAAAGAGCAAGGAATTAAATTTGTGTTTTTGCCTAAAGTAGATAATGGTTGAAAGTAGAAACCATTGAACACATGCTCACGAAGAGTTACCCCGCATTATGGCTTTTTGGCACAGCCTGGACTTAATGCGATAAATGAAAGTCATTTTTAAATTTAACATTTTACAAAATAAACAGCTTTACAAATATATTGGTTCAAAGACCTAATTGTGCAAGTCGTTATATTATGAATAGTATAATAAATCAGATAAAAAATTAAAACTAGAGAGAAAGTAGAAAACAATGAAGGGCTAGCTCAGTGTAAGAGAATAATATTGCAATAAAATATATTTTTATACAAAATTATTTATATGGTCAAAGTAAACAATAATGAAACATGAAATTCAGCAATATTCTGATAGAGAGATAATAAAAAAATTTTATAAAAAATTAAATCAAGCATCAGAATGATGTTAAACAATAGAAATAAATATATAAGACAGGGGAAAAGAAAAAAAAAGTGTTGGAAAAGGAGAAAGGGGTATACGGAATGTCATGACAGAGACCCTGGACCTGTCACACTCACCTGCATCACCTCTATTATACACACACAAATAGGTTTTTTATGCTGACAGTGTGTATACCTTCTGTCACTTTGCTTAGGCACCACAGTTGTTCAGGTGACAGCCACAGATGCAGACGACCCCATGTTTGGAAACAATGCCAAGCTCATCTACTCCATCCTGCAAGGAGAGCCCTATTTCTCGGTGGAACCAAAAACAGGTAGTTACTACAAATAAATGTGTTATATTTTGGGTTTTTTACAACACCATAAGCACTATTATTTACCATGTAGTGCTACTTGTGCTTCCAAGGATTTCCCACTAATAAACTATTTTTTTTTATAATTTAGTTTATTTATTTTATTACTAATTTAAATGTTATTATTAATTTGTTATTTATTTAAATTGTTATTTACCTAATGTATAATATAATATAATTAAATATACTTTTAAGTATATATTAAATCTACGCCCTAGTCTTGCTCAATTTGGGATTGGCCTTTTAAGAAAATATAATATTGTAAAGCTGCTTTGAGCACCAGCACTATATAAAGCGGTATATAAATACATTTTAATTGAATTGAATATATATTGTTTATAACTGGCAATATATTTACATATTTGATTTAAAAGATGATTGTGAGAATGCTCTTTCTCTCTCTGACTAAGGCACAATAGTAACTTCATGGCCTAATATTGACCGAGAGACAAGTGAGACGTACCTTGTTGTTGTTCAAGTGAAGGACATGTTTGGACTTCCTGGATGCTACAGTGCTTCAACAACAGTGACCATCATCCTTACTGACGTCAATGATAACGGACCTACCTTCCAACATAGTGAGCCAAAAACCAATACTTCATTACTGTCACACTGCTCATCAACCTGACTCACTGAGTATTCACTTGGTTTATTCCGGTATTGGTGTAAGGATAGAAAATAATAAAAGTAGGAACATGAAATCACAGGAAAGTCCATAAAAATACAGATGGTATATTATACCATATACAAATGGTATATTTAAGCCAAAAAAAAACAATACGTACTAAAAATGTATCAGTGTTACAATGTAAGAATTAAAAAAAAGCCTCATGCACATTTATGGTGATATCTTTTTCATTTAATTATTAATTTATTGAAAACAGTATGTTTGCCAACTAAAAATAATGAGACCTTACTCTTTGACAAGGGCATCTTGAAGAAGTATAATCTTAATTTCTATCTCCAGAGACAGTAAAATGTTTTTCCCTGCATGTCAGCCTATCATGCCCCAATTTGAAAGAGCTAATACTACATAGCATTTTCAAAATATACCACTGGAGATTTAGCCAATTTTCCACTAATGCACCTTTGCTCAATCCGCCTGGCTTGTCTGTGAACTATATTCAACAGCGTGTTGACTGTCTGGCATTGACAACAACTATGGTTTTCTCCCAGGTGATTCAGATTAATTGAACTACCGCCCTGTGAATGTGCCAACAATCTGACGCAAAGCCATTGAAACAAAGCACATTTGCTGACCAAAATTCACTGTATGAGCCTATACTCATTAGAACTAACTAACCAATATAAGCATCTTTCTCAGGAAGTCTCTAAAATATTTTAGAAATGTAAAATACCATATTTTAGAGCAAATAAATTACCATGGCTATGAGTGTTGATGCAGATTGCTGTTCAGTATAGACTGGTGTGAAGACAGATTATACATCTCTACACTGATACTGGAGAGCAGCAAATGCATCTCAGTAACATTTCTATTCTCAGTGCAGAATTATTTGTTATGCTTGCAGTCAGGGACAAGGATGGGTGAAATTGGAATTGTTGAAATTTTAAGTAAAATTGTTGGTATTTTATGGATATGTTGGCATGTTATGGATAAACAAGCTTGACTTTTCAATTATTATGATGATTATCATTTTGATTGGAATCTAATAATTAACATAAATACACATTCAGCCTAAACTGGACTTTTTGAACAGGGAATGTAAATTTAAAATTTGTGCTTTCCATGTGCAAGTGTTATGCAGTATGATTTTCTCTCGTGTTAAACAAGGAATTTGGCAGTGCGTCATCACATATCAGTAGAGATGAGCGCTGGGAAATGTGTGACGAGACCCAGTAATGATTTGTAGTAAAGGGAGGGTTTAAATAAGGTAAGCACAGCTGGCTGTATATAAGCATCCAGTTGTCGAAGGAGAAAGGCTCAGTGCCATGTAGATTGAACTTCTGGGTTGCTGACAGGACACATCATGCTGACATGACATCAATACTAAGTACTGATTTAGTATCAATCAATGCACCATTCTGTTTTTTTTTTTTACTGTAAATGCTTTACTGTTTTTTTTTACTAAAAATGTCTAGATTTTTACCACATTGCTAAGCGAGGCAACTTTGCTGCTTTTTGGTTTCCAGTTCTCTGATCTCACTGTAGATGTATTTATGCTCTGCAATTTTTTTTTTTATTATTTCCTGTTCTGTTGGTCCACTACATCACGGTGGGAGAGTGCTGACAATTGAATTAATTGTTCTTATACATTTGTATAAGACATCTATATGGCTCAAGGTGGTAACCTACTTGGTTGGTAACCTACTATTGTGTAAAGTAAATTTGTACATA
>JAVSBV010073894.1:0-10183 GCA_033117975.1 Parotocinclus spilosoma
ATATATATATATATATATATATATATATATATATATATATTCAAGGTATCTAAAAAGTAAAGTCTCATGTTAACATTGTTAGTTTCTGCACTGATGTTTGTTGCATCGCCCACGGAGTTTCATATTGAATCTATAAAAAAATGAATAAAACCTGGGCTCCTTGTGCTTCCTATAAATCTGATAACAGCCACTCCTGTTTGCTGGTTGGTGAGTAATACATTTCTTAAAGTAGGACTTCATAGACACCCTGTATACATACACACCCACCAACCTCTTTATTTGATAGAAAATATTAGGAAATATTTTTAGGGGATATTTCATTTTAAGCTATCCCCTAATTTTTCTAAGCAGTATATTTGGGTGGTGTGTCGTTCTCAACACTGCAATAACCCTGATATGATGGTGGTGTGTTAGTGTGTTTTTTTTTTGTTTTTTTTTGCTGGTACGAGTGGATGTGTTATAGTCCTGATCATTAGAGAACAGAGTTAAGGGGACCAACAGAGTATGTAGAGAAACAGATTTACTATAGTATGTGATTATTAAACTATGATGTCTCTGTGTAAGATTTGTTTGAAAATCGGTCATTTCTTTTGTATATTTTGGTCCTCAGATGTTCAGCCATCACCCCTTTTTCGCAGAGGTCTTCTGGGAGGGGTTCGCGACCCCAAGGCCTCTGCCACTTGTATGAGCTGGGGTGGAGCACATTATCGATCGTTTGACAGAAAACATTTCCATTTCCATGGTGGATGCACCTATGTGCTGGCCTCTTCGACTGACGGGATCTGGGCTGTTTATATCAGCACTGTATGTGACGGAAGAGGACACTGCAGCAAGGTACAGCAACCCTGTAATGTAAAATGTGGTAATAGGTACAGTTTAGAATGTGATATATGACTAGGTTCCTTACTGTATTCTGGGCCTGGAATTGTTAAATCTTCACAGTTTTAATATAGCAGCAAGTATGGGAAATAATTATTCCTAGCAACAATCCAATGAGGGTAGGAAATATCTTGAGGATAGTCCATACACACTTTTTAAAAAGGGCATGAATAGGCGGGCAAACCTGCTAAAACCCATCCATGGTCTATTGGTTAAGAAACCCGGTTCTAAATGTTCCTAGATTGGCATATAATCCAGACATGAGCTGTGTAACAATAGACAATGTTCTTTTATAAGGCACATTATTTTCAGATTTTAACTTTGTTCGTCAATCCAAACAATAAAACCTAGAATATCACCGGAATAGTGGGACAATAAATGTCGTAATGATAAAAATAATCGTAATGATTTATAAATAATTTCAACAGAAACAGTCTAACTTCTGTTTAAAATGCTTTCACTTTTTCAGGCACTCCTGTCAGGATATATACTCACCTGCAGTATTATTAGGTTTGCTTTGCTTGTAACGCATTGAACCCCCTTTTGTTTTCAGAACTGCCTTAATTCTTCATGGAATAGATTTAAAAAGGTGCTGGAAACATTTCTCAGCTATTTTTGTTCATATAGAAATTATAACATATTTCAGTTGTGGCAGATTTGTTGGCTGCACATCCATGATGCAAATCTCTTATTCCATAACATCCCAAAGCTGCTATATTGGATTAATCAACATCAACATGACCTCAACCAGCCTGAACAGCTGATACAAGGCGGGGTGGATCCATGCTTTCATGTTGCTTACCATGGAAACCTACAATCAGAATGTTGCAGCAGGTTTTTCCTGTTTAAATTGTATGTTCAACGTCACTTAAATCAGTTTCTCTCTATTATGATGTTTGGTTTGAACTTCAGCAGGTCATCTTAATCATGTCTAGATGCTTGTATGCATTGTGTTATTGACAAGTGGTTAGTGTTAGGGTTCCTACCTTGCACAGGTCGTCCTCGCCGGTCGCTATTACAGAGTTATCGGTGAGGCGGCCTTATATCCATTTATGGTAATTATGTCCTGTCCCAAACAGCTGCTTCACATCCTATAAAGGCACTGTTCAGGGCCAGGTCATCATTATTCCATCGGGATTCCATCGCCGTTCGGGTCACGCGTCTGACCACCGGCGCCCTTCCGCATTCCCGAGAGATACTAGTAAAGTTCCGGGTGCTTTTAGTGCCAAAGGACTGGTATGGGCGGGTAGCTTATATGCTCGCCTTTTTGCGCTTCGGCCACTTCTGTGTTTCACTTCGGCGTCCTTTGTACACTTTAGAGCAGCTACTTTTTAGTGTGTTAGAAGTATACCCGTCCGGCGCTTTTGCGCTCTCTTGAGTCGGCTGCTGACTCGAGATATGCCCCGGCTAGAGTAGCCACCGGGTAACACGCACTCTATAAGACGTGGGTTAAGCAGTATTTGAACAGTTATGCATTATTATGGAGAGAATGTAGAGTTAATTATATTACTGTACGGTTGCTGTGACTGATAAAGTAAGATAAGAGCTTTAGGTTTATGTTCCCTTTGTTCACACAATATTTTTTTTTTCAGGCATTGCGCATGATGTTGGGACTTGACTTAGTTTATGTACATAAGGGCAACATAACACTCAACAGTGTCCTATTACAGGAGGGTCATCCTTTCTTTCAAAATGGTATGCATAACACTGTCAAAAATGCTTTTAAACAACATATGTTCACTATGTGCAAATAATATCTTAACACTGATAATACTGGTTCTGCACCTATAAAGTCTAGTAAATTGTGTGGCCACATTTTGTGAAGCACATTGCGGATTACTTTAGTCTCTTTAGTTAAACAGATTAAACTGAGTGTGAGGGCAGTCTAGAACGTAACTGTTTTAGAGCCAGTGACCCACAGGTCCAGTACGTAGAATCACCAGAGCACTGGAAAGTTCAACTCATATCGCTGTGAGGATTGTCTGATTTCCTCCAAACTCACAACAACAAGTAAATCCTCAAATCAGACAAATGTTGGGGCAGGATGCAAAATTTAAATATATAACAAATATGCAATGTTCTTTACATGTACTTTGACTTGTGTATCATTACAGAAAGTATGAGCCCAGGATATTTAATCATAGTCTGGTCAACTTTATTTTATTTGTTAATAAACATCCATTTATGCATTTTAGACATGCAGCACATTTAAAATAAAGTTGAGATTGGACAATGTATAGCTATAGTATTTAGTTTACATGAAATTTGAGATCTGATTTTGAACAAGTGATTACACAGATCTACATCAGTTTTACTGATTACAAGATAAGATGTGATCTTTATGTACTTTCTGTTTACTGACATTCTGAGTTTTTTTTTTTTTTTTAAACTCTGTCTACTTAACATTATTTTTTAGATTTAGATTTTTAAAGTAGAATGCACAAAAATAAATGCTGAATGTGCAGTAGGTGTAACTGATAGGAAGACTGCTTATCAAACAGTGTAAAACTGTTTATGTTAATTTGGGAATAATCTCCAAAAAAATGAATGTGTATATACACACCTTTTTTATATATTCCACCTTGAATGATTTAATGTTGCTCTAAAATGTTACTTTCTGCATTACTGCTGCCATCACAGAATTAAAAAATGAACTTTGCACCGATACAATTCCATATCACAAATGAGAAGAAGTATTTCTTCTATAAGTATTTGAATCACTTCCAAGCTTTCTTAGACGAACATTGTTTTTGAATATTTCATAATCAAAATTCATAATAACAACAACAATAATAATAACAATAATAACTATTATTATTGTTATTATTATTAGCATCATTATTATTATTATTATTATTATTATTATTATTGTTATTATTATTATCACCTGTTCACGTCACCTGTTTGAAATCACATCATTATTTAGATTTCTTTTTAAATGAGTTGTGATAAATTGTAAAAGTCAAAGTGGCTGGCTACTCCCCTAACTTCCCTACCTATTCCCGCTAACTATAAGAAAGTAAATGGCACTGGACCGACTATGAGAATGAGGAATTAATGTAGATTAGGTATTCCGGCATGCAAATGGCCAGTTTTGTTAGATCGCTCAGCCGGATCATTTCCACATACACAATTTTTCTTACATTTATTCTTATAATTTAATCTTAGGTCAAATTGTCAAGCAGTGTTGGATAAATTAAATTGTCAGCAATATACTAGAATAAATCTGTTTTAATTTAACTATGTGGATTTATTTCCTATAGGTGTGAGTATTCACTGGCTGGGAGATTTTGTGTTTGTTGAGAGTGGATTGGGCATCCGAGTCAAATTCGACTTGGGCAACACTGTGTATTTAACGGTCACAGCGGAACACTTTGCAGCCACGAGGGGGCTATGTGGGGTATACAATAACAATGCAGATGGTAAGGCATTTCTTTGTGAAGTCAATGCCATAAATAATTAATCCATTTGTCCTCTTCTCAGATTTGATTAACTTTGAGTCTAGAATTTTATTTTAATTGACAAATTACCACAGCATTTAGTGTAAGGCGTATTTTTGGGTATATTTACCCTCAGCCAGTCAGCCGGACATGTGAGGACTTTAATGAATTGTTAATGGTTGACTGACACACCACAAGCAACACCACATTCCACCACAAGTGCCTCATATTTATTTTTGTTAAATTGGAGTCATCGCATATTACAAGAATTATCAGTACTAAGAAATTAAACAAAAAAGGGAGTGTGTTATTGCAAATACTATCACAGCTGTTATCACAGACAATACCTTCTGCCAAAAGTAGGACCACAACAAATGAGTTGTTGCTATGCAATGTAATTACAATTAGCTACTCTAACATGGTATGCTACAAAAGAAATTTGGATTATATAAAACTACCAAGTAACATTAGATTAAAATAAAAATGCAAAGAAGCAAAGAAGAATGGAAAAAAATACTAAAGCTAAAAATACAGTTAATTAAGAATTTTTAAGAAAAATGTATTTTCATATAGTTATTTATTACATTTATTCCATTATTTGCATGCTATATGTTTGTGTGCATAAGGCAAGGCAATATGTGGAGTGACACTGTTTTGAAGTGAAAAAACGGTCTAAACTAGCTGTTGTATAAAAGTTATTGGTGTTCCGACTGAGCAGCCACCAATCATTATCGGCCGATTTCCATGTCAAAGCATGTGATCGGCATATGCCGATAAATGCCTTTCATTGCCGATCACACAAACCGATTATCTGTACTCTGCAGCCCGCAGAGGCCCTTTGTGCAGTGATGTTTCCCCGCCCCCTTTACTTTACACTGCGCAGGCGCGTGGCAGCAAATTAAAAGAAAACATGTTTGCTGTGTGGAACTTTTACACGGTCTGTAAGTGTGAAGTAAAGTTTGCATCCTGCAACACATGCAACGAAAAACTACCTTGCGTGGAAAGCAGATAACATCACTTTAACACAATTAATTTAATATGTCATTTAAAGAACAACAGACGGCAATTAACACAGCCCACACTTGCCAACACTCACTTGTATGAGCATGACAGTCAAAAGGCTAAGCAAATAACTTGAAAAAGAATGAATGAATCAGATTAGATGACCAGCCTTTTTCAGTAGTGGAAGAATAATTGTGCCTGCAAGTATTTATTATCTTTTCTCTTGGAAATGGTCAGTAAAAACATGCTTTTGTCTAAGATAATTCCTTTTTTCCAGATCACGTAGCCAGTAGCACTCATCATAACTAAATTAAAAAATTTACAGCCAGTCGATGTGATCGGGTATCAGTGATCGGCAATGATCAGCACTCATGGGTGATCGTATCTGAATCGGCAGCATAAAACATGATCAAAGCAACCCTAAAAAGGAATTGTTAACATCTCTGACATCAGTTATGAAATGTTTATATGTTTAATTAAACTAAGCTGAATAAAGATTTAATTTATTCGGTTGCAAGTTTAATACCTTGACTTTGCTGACATCATTTTTTGATTGTGTGATTTTTGCTTATTTATGTGTTAATATAGATGACTTCACCAGTATGAGTGGAGCTGTGTCGCAGTACACTGCCAGCTTTGGAAACTCATGGCGGGTTCCCAATCAGCAGACAGAGGTAGTTTGTGCATGATAAAACTAGCATATACAACCTAAACTCACATTACACAATTCCCACTTTAGCATATAGTGGTATCTTAATTCCCTGGCCCACTATCCAAAGTACTGACTTTATAGCTATAACTAATGGCGACTGAAATATTAATAGAAGGTGGTGGTAAAAATTGTGTTTTAAATGATTTTGTTTCATTAAGTGGTTTATTGTAAGGTATTAATTATTTATATCATGTTGTAGCCTTTAGCTCTAACATTGGTGACACAGTAAATAAATCACATGACAGATATGTTGAATGAGAGCTTGCCCAATGTATGAACAATGGGCAGACAGACAATCAAGCAGGCAGGAAAAACTATGTTCTCGGCCACTATATGACATCAGTGAAAGCAGGAATTTACATGACTGTGTAAATTGTTTGACTATTCACCTGTTACTAGTGACAAGGACATGCCTATGTGATGTGGCTATATAGTGCATTAATAGTGGTGCAACCTTGGGGGGTTTAGTGGGTAAAACCAACTGCTTATTGAAAACAAAAGTTTCACAAGTCTGGGGCTGGGGCTTGTAACATGAATACTGATTGATGCAGTTATAGGGATGAACTAACAGTGATTGTCCCAAGTCATTGTTAAATGGAGAGGGTTGTGTCATGAAGGGCACCTGACAAAATAGTGGTGGATAAGGTACATAACTTCTATGCTTATACATAACAAGAGTTAAATGGGGTATTGCAACTTCATATAGGCAAATGACAGTAAGGCAGGTCTTCCAGACAATCCTTTACTTCATCAGTGATGTGAAACATAAAAAACATGTCGACACAACACACATTTCAAAGCACCTGTACATTGCATAGCATGGCTAATATCTACTATTTAGACTTTTTTATTTACTCAAAGGCAGTGCGTAAGTAATTATGTTTCAGAAATTAAGTGAAGTCAACAGTACAAAAATAAAAATGTTATGGAGTGAAAGAAACTTTTCCAGTGTAGAAAAATATTTGAGTACAGTTATTAAGTAATACATATACATAAAAAATATGAAAATATTAATAAAATAAAAAATGTGTTTTGTAGGTGAAATTTAGTCATGACTAAAAATTATAGTCAGTCTTTAACAGAAAAGTTTTGTTCTTATGGTGAATATGTGCATATTTTCATAGGCTTGTATTGACGCAGCAGAGTTGGGCCATAGTTGTGACCTCACAAGCAACATTACTTTGCGTATGGCTGCAGAATTAACATGCCATCAACTTAAGGAGAACCCCTTTTTACACTGCCATTATCGGGTAAGACTGATAAATATGTGAACCAACTTTTATCTTTATCATATTGAGATTCTAAATATATGTTATTTTAAATCTTTGGATTTTTCTTAGGTGGAGCCAGGCCCATATATCGATACCTGCCTGTATGTGTACTGCAGTCTGGGGGCTCGTGATAGAGATTCAGCTGTGTGTGACACGCTAGCTAGCTATGCCCGTGAATGCGCCCAACAACACATTATCCTGAACTGGAGGAGCCCTGGTCTATGTGGTAGGTCTCTAACTTCTAGTTAATGCTTGATTAATGAACAGAGTTTATACAATCAGGGCAGTAGTGATAGTTCCAGAGCAAAACTATAATAGCTCTAGTAATAATAATAAAATAATAATAAAATAAAAAGGTTTTTAATATAATAAAAAGTCATTTAATTCTACAGTGATTTTCCACTGCTCACCAAAATTAAGAAATATTTCAAAATGAATACGAAAAGGATCAAACAAGAATTTGTGAACAATCTGATCCTGTCCATGCCTCTTCACTGTCAGTGTATTTTGGCAGTCTTAGGTGACCATACACCCTACTGAACTGTCAATGTGTGCTTATCTCATCCAGCTTCACATGCTTCTGTTCACCCAGATAAATATATCACTTGCTACTCAATCACGATAATTGAGTTTGCATCTCATTTGAGAAATCAAACAACTTTATTTGACTTTATATGCTTTTCGGATTATTTTGTTTAATTAAATAGTATGTAATATTTTTAATCTCTTCATGAATTTTTTTAATATTTCCAAATTTTAATGAGCAGTGTATAAAGGCCCACAGCCCCAACTGAGCAAGCCTATGGTGAGAGTGGCAAGGAAAGCATAAGTGATAAGGAAGACACCTTGAGAAAACCAAGACTCCAAAATCAACCCAACCTCATTGGGCAACCCTAATCCTATATGTATACATAGTGTATACATAATGCATGTACTTTGTCCCCATCATAAAATTTAAATACACAAAAGCTAAATAGAAAAATTAACAGTTAATAACAATAACAATTAATAATTAACTTAGAATAATTAACAGTTTGTTACTCCTGGTTACTCCTGGTTTCTCCACACTGTACCACCACACTGTACCACTGGCTATTCAGCAACGATTAAGAAAGAAGAATGAAATGAATGAAGATTGCACTTTTATACAGGCATTCTACACTGAATAATCCATAATAAATATATGAAGTCAAAAGTAAGTTTTCAGAAATCCTGAATTCTGGATTCGGGCAGTTTATCCCATTTTTCCTGGCAGATCAGTCCTCTTAAGCTCCATCAGATCAAACAGGGTGAATTGCCATCTTTAGGTTTTTCCACAACTTTGCTATATGCTTCAGGCCATTGTAAAATGTGAATTGTCACCTTAGTCTGAAGTCACATGTACTGAACTTTGAAGTAGGGTTTCTTCATGGATCCCACTGGCTTTGGTTTCATTCATTCTCCCCTTATTTCTTACTGGCACTGCGGTCAAGAAGTACCCAAAACATCATCCTGTATGAGATTATGAGCTGCACCTTCTGTTTATAAGAAGGGGTTGTGACCTGAGAGGTTATTTTTGTTGGATCAGACAATAAATCTCTTTCTCTAAGTATGTTAAAGGCCATCTAGCAAATGTCACCCAGACTATCAAAAGCATTTTACTCAAAAGTTTTCTCCCATGTGCTCATGTTGACTGGAGGGCCAACTCTAAAAATAATTCTGGTGGCTCCAATCTACTTTCATTTTACAATTATCAAGATTCTAAGCTCTTATGGACAATTAATTCCAACATGATGCACCTGCCCTTAATTTAGAGTTCAAAAGCACAGTCTGAATGCTTATGTAATTAAAATATTTTAAAAATATTCCTACAAATTTGATTTTGCATTGTCGTTATGGATTATTGAGTGTACAACAATGAGCAGATATTTCATCAGTTTAAATATGTTTATTATGCTTTCAAAATCCAGTGTATGCAAATATAAATGTGTGTGTAATCATTCAATGTTTCATTTTACTTACACTATTAAATGGCAGTTGGGCATATATTGATTAAACACTGTCATAATTAAGCTTAACAGTGATTGTCATAAATGTCTATAAAAGTTTCTGCTTTGTTTGTTCTTATCAAGGCTTAAGGCTAGCATAGGATTTTTAACTGCCTGTTTTTTTTATCCTTTATCCATGTTTTCCTGTTTGCTTGCATATGTTTTGCAGCAAGATCATGTCCTGGAGGTCAGGTGTTCTCAGACTGCGTGTCATCCTGTCCTCCCAGCTGTTCCTCAGCTCCCCCTTCATCTTCGAGCCAGTGTCGGGAAGAATGTGTGGGGGGTTGTGAGTGTCCTCCTGGGCTCAGTCTGCATGAAGGGCAGTGCATACGGAGGGACCAGTGTCCCTGTTTCCATAGACGACGCACATACCAGGAAGGAGACTCTATCAAGCAGAAGTGTAACACATGGTAGGAGTTTGGCACTTTGAATGACCAACCATCCCCATGATTTACTAGTTGCAAGTCACAACTAGTGCATTTAAATTAACTGAGTGAACCCTCGAACATGCAAAAGGAAGTGGGTAAGCCTATAAGCTATATAAGGCACATAGGTACAGTACTATGCAAAACTTTTAGGCCACCATTAGATTTGTTGTTTTAGCAATTGTATAATGACCATCTATAATGTGTTGTTTATCCAAAGATTTAAAACTTGGATTCGTCACTCCATAGTACACTTTCCATTGATCTTTATTCCTGTCTTTGTGAGCTTTTGCATATGTTAGCCTCTTCAACCTGTTCCCCTTCCAAAAAAAGGTTCTCTTTTAAAGAAGCCTTCTGCGAGGTTCTCCTCTCTCCACGGAGGAACGCTGGAGCTCTGACAGAGTGACCATCGGGTTCTTGGTCACCT
>JAVSBV010073945.1:0-10181 GCA_033117975.1 Parotocinclus spilosoma
TACATTTACATTTAAGGCATTTAGGATACGCCCTTATCCAGAGCGACTTACAACTCATACAGTCTTACAATCCAAGCATTTGTGGTTTAAAGGTCTTTCTCAGGGACCCAACTGTGGCAGATGTTGGATTTGAACCCTGGATCCTCTGGTCCATAGGCCAGTGCCTTAACCGCTAGGCTACCATAGTCCCATTAGTGGTTCACATTTTTTGTTGAGTCTCTGTTTCCTCTAGTGATTCTTTTGTGTTGTTCATAATGAATATCAATGCCTTACATCAAACAAAAGTATCAAGTTCATCAAACCAGCCTTCAAACCAGCCTTGATTAGCTATTAGGGCAGAATTTCTGGCACAGCCTGTAACTATGGGTCACACAGTCAAGTAACAAAAATCTAGTACAACGGATTTCATTCAGTTAAAGGAAAAATAAAAGGTTATTCATTAAAAAGTACTAATTGCATTCTGAAGTTCAATTGTTTACTTGCATGACTATTCTGTAAATTTGATCTATTTATGGATTATATTTAAGGTGGTGATGTCAAATTTTGACTGGCTAATAAACAGAGAAGACATGTAGCTGTAGCAAAAAGGATCTGTAGTGTACGCCCATAAAGTACCTCTTCATTAAGGAACATCATCTCTCTGTACTATGCATGTGCAACAGTAGGCTTAGAAAATCAATTCCTTCTAAAAGCCTAATTGGAGTGAATTAAACTTGCTTAACGAGCTGATAAAAGCTGACATAGCTTTTTAAATAACAGAAATGTCAGTTGTTTTAATCAAGATATGACCGCTTATTGGATTTCTGTATCACATCAAGAGCAGATGCTAAGCATTACACTGCTGCAGCACTACATTATAAACTCAGTATATTATTTAAAATAAAAACTGCTGCCTTTCCAAGAAACAAACCTAGAATTCTAAATATGGGTCAGCTCTTAGCATTAGGCTAATAAACCTTCTCTATTAACAATATCCGGGTTTTTCTTAGATCATTAAACACATTTTATGCATATGTCTAAGAAGGACAAATATTTGTTTCTGTTAACTTCAGTTAACCCTGAAGAATATCCTAAAATGTTAAACTGAATTATAAATTTAAATTTTATAGTTAAATATACAATTTTTTTGCTTTGGTTCTGTCAATAAACTGACAATGTGACAAAAAAGTATTAGCTGCCTTTGCACCAAATAGTTCTAAGGATCGATTGCAGAACTCAATAACGAAGAGAATTCCTGCCAAGGCTTTTTTTCTCGTTTACGATGTTCGTTACGTACAATTAATTTCCTCCATGACGCCAGTGCCTATTGTTAAAACATTCAAATCAACAAAACACTAGAACTTCCTAGATGAATGCAGTAAAGCAAAGTGTTGTAGCCCGTTTCCTGATGTGTATTTAGGGGACTATTTTCTTTTATTCATACAGCAATCTGATTGACTGAGATGTGATTTCACGGTGATGATATTTGTGATAACAGCACAAATTTTACACAAGAAACGCTATTACTCCGCGGATGTAATGAATATACAGTCGATTCCAGTTAATAGGACCACTGGTTAATGGGACCCGCCGCCTATTCAGACTAAATCCTAAAGTATCGAAACAAATCCTATTATATACATGTAATGTTATTCGCTTAATTGGACCAAAATTCCGCTTAATCGGACCAAAGAACGTGTACAGTATGTAATACCCGTGAAGAAACTCTTCATCTCTGGCATCACTAACCGAAAACTCCCAAGTTTCTCCCCAGCCCTCTACTGCCACCTACAGGTCTTTGCCTAACATTTCCATTTACTACAAAAAAGAAGCCACAAGTCGCCACTTATCCATAGTAAAAGCACGTCAGATCACACTAGATAAGTTCTTCAAACATTGACTAAAATTGAGTAAGAACTTGTTTTTTGTAGTATTATGCTTTGCATGCTGAGTACCTATCCATTGTGTTGTAGATCGTTTAGAAAAACTTGTTGCTAATTTATTTTTCAATGAACAAAGTTCAGAAGCAACCATAGTTCTTGTTTGTACGTTGGCTATACATTTAAATCGCACAATAACAGGTTTAATAAATATGTAATATGTTACATAGCACGTCCCGTCTTGTAACATAGGGCATGTTTGTTTAATCGGACCAGCCGGTTATTACGAACAAAACGATCGCGTCCCGATGTGGTCCCATTAACCAGAATCGACTGTATTTACAATGATTTATATCATATTAATCTCAATTTTTCGTTTTAGTTCCTTTTCCCTTTAATCTTCTCGTATTTCCACTTTGTAAGAACTAACATTACGTGTAACACAATGCCACTCAGGGTACTCTCCGATTAACATAGTGTTCGTAATATGCCTTTAGAAACATTTTTGCCACAAATAAATACATAGATAAATAAGAACATTATGAAAGTAGAGAGAACATGCATTCCATTGATAATGACCATAACCAATGTATTTCCTTAGGACATCTGGCGACCATTATGTGTGAATAACAGCAGTTTCTTGTCTAAAGACGATCCTTTGAGACATTTTGCATAGGTAACATGGGTAAATCGACGCCACTAGTGGAAAGTAACAACGTTCACTTGACCAGCTCTCGACATTTCAAGGTATATACAGGTCTTTGAACTATAGAAGGAAGAGTACCAGTAGTAAAAAGATACAGATACAGAAAGGATATGAATGGACCCAAGCTGGGATCAAACCCAGGACCTCATTGGTGAAAGGTGACAATGCTACCATCTAATTTGTACTAGTATTTAATTCTGTCACGTTTTAGATTTGTATTTACCCAAACCTTTTTCTATGGAGTAAAGAAAAATCCCCAGAATTACAGAGTGCAAGCAAGGAGTGCTAAGGAAGATCCCAGCATGTGACACACCCTGGTCCTTCATATTGTGTTTTGAGTGCCCAAGCCCCATCTTCATTAAAAGATCTATTAAGCACTTGTCATTAGGCCTGTGATGATGCTAAAACTGGCTAGTAAACACCTGTGCACGTTTGCATTTGGAAACCATACCATGACTTTGATCTCATACCTATCTGGCTATGTATGCACACTCTTAAACACTCTTAAACGAGCCACTTCTGCTTTAAAACGCCTCCAAAATCACACATGGTTAGGGAATATATGCAGATTTACAGAGCAAAATGCTTTAAAGCCCTTGATATAATCAACCAAAACAAACCAGGGACAGACAGGGCCTCAATGGCATACTGACAGAGGGGAGGGGAAAAAGGAGACAAGTACCTATATCTGAAAGAAATCAGGAATCATGGGATAAATGCGGTGCATTTTATCTGGTGATTTCTGTAAAAGGCTCTTTGTTATCTCCAGACACAGAGAAAGGGACTCCTGCTGACTTGATCTTTGGAGGCTTAGATCATGTCATTAGCATGCTAATTGCGACCTCGTCCACACAACTGAAAGGGATTGAAAAAATTAAAGAGGGAGAAAAAAAAAAACCAGCACACATGCCACATCCAACGCATGCAGGGAGGTGCTTTGTCCTGCTCAGGAGTGGGGATTTTTCCCTCCTTTGCCTTGTGAAAATAGGCTGTTGTATAAACAAAGGGAATTTACATTACACGTTCTGAATCTCAGCCTCCGACACAGTGCGGGCTGCGGCGCGTGTGGTTGAATTAAAGCTTGTTTTCGGGTCGAGAGCAGCTGCTCCCTCTGCAACTGAACAGAGTTTCAGCTACACAGCTGCTACACCGTCTTGAAATGGAGGGCAAGGAACAATATTCCATTTTACCTTCCTCATTTCCACAACAAAATTATTTTAATTAGCTCTACACATAAAAAAAAAGCCAGTCCGGTGCACAGGTGAGAAATCAGCAATCAGCTTTTTTATTAGTTAAAGCTATACTAGAATAGTAAATATTCAGGATGTTTCAACTCTAGTGCTAAGTAGGGATGGCCATGTTTATTCCTACATCTAAACAACTATTTTGTTGATGTATTTTATTCTTTTATTTTATGAGTAGCCCATATCACAGAGGGTAAAGTACAACTGAAAGAAAATAAAATACAAATATTCATAAATACAGGTATGGATATCAACTGGCCGAGATGGATGTTGAGCAGTAATCGCTTTATTCACATAGTAGCTGTAAATGTAGATGGTGTTCATAACAAACCTGCATGCAAACAATGCAGAAATGTGCCAGAGATATCATGAGGACTGTGGTGGCCTAGTGGTTAATGTACTGGACTATGGACCAGAAGGTCTAGGGTTCAAATCCCACCTCTGCCAGTTGGGTCCCTGAGCAAGGCCCTTAACCCACAATTACTTGGATTGTAAGACTGTATTGAACTGATAGTTGTAAGTCGCTCTGGATAAGGGCGTCTGCTAAATGCTGTAAATGTAAATGTAACATCAGTGGAACGCTGCCACCTACGTGGCTTTGCTAACGCTGAAACATTTTAACTTATGGAAATTCACAATAATTATAGACACTACAGTAATGCACAGTTATCACTAAAGTGGAACCGGTCAGTGTTTTGGGGGCCGATACCGATCACCAGTCACCTTTATAGCACGATTAGCCGATAGCTTATACCGATGGAAGGCTGGGATGGATGTTGCTTTCAGCACCGTCAAGACCTTAAACATGGGCAGCATCTGAAACCACATTTCCATTTTAAACAAATCAACAAGAAAGTGCTTATTTTTCAGGGAAGAACAGTCTCTGGCTGGTAAACAGACTCAGGTAGTATGCACAAACACCACTTTCCACTGCTTTTTAATCACATATACAGAAGGAAATAAAGACATTTTTCTATCATAAAAATACTCTTTAGGAACTGCACAAACACTGTGCTGCCCGCGGCCTGCCCCACATCAGCATCACAAAGAAGTGCCAGAGGTCATGGAAATAAAAATGATAATAAGTCCATATTAAAAATTAAATTTCAACCTATGTATGGGGTCTGTCAAAAGATGGTAACATGGTGGGGGTTTGGGAGGGGGCCACGGGCCAGAGTGATGCCTGACAAAGCACCAGAGCTGGGAGGGTCTGAGGGGGTGACCTGCAGAACTAAATTGTTTGGGACATCAAAATGAAAATTCAACCAAAACTACACCCACCCACAACCATTTCTGATAATGCCCCAACCCTGAGACGTGCGTTATTAGCCACAAAAAGCACTTTGCTTCTATGAGGTCATTCCAAATCAAGCTGATGCAATGGACGTTGTTTGGGGAATTACAAATGATAGCCGGCGTGTGCAGAAAAAAAGGAAATAAAGGAAATAATCAAATGAATCATGTAGTGGACTGTTAATAAATGTGTGCAGCACCGAGGCACTTCAGTAGATATTCGGGCTGTGGGGATTAGCTCAAATTGGGATGGCCACACACCAGCTCATATGGTCGACCTTTTAACAGCATGTTGTTATCCGATAGCTGTCCACTGTTACCACTTCAACGCTTCTGTCTGTTTAAATTCATTCCCAGCAAAGCCTTTCACACAGGCTTATTATTGCACCTCTCCAGCCTGATTCACCCCGCCATTAATCTGATGCGAGTTTATACAGGAGCATAACCAGCGCTGGGCCGCTGGCCACTCAAGGCCACAACCAAATAACAAATTGACAACATTTGAAGCCATTTTACCTGAGACGCCAAGTGAAAAGCCTTGATTGTGAAGTTCCAATAGAGAGGTGATGGAGTTGTAAACAGACAGACCTCTTCAGGGATTCCTTATTTTCTTTGATTTATTGAATTCTAAGTGCACATGCCTCTTTACTACTTAGCTGCAAAAATATAGCAGTCAATGACAAAAAATGCTTTATATTTCTTACAACACATAACTCCCTTTTATAATGAATAAAACATTTATAAGCACTGGTCTGCTCCCCAACCTTGTTGGATTTGGTACAGTCTAACCAATTCAAAATTTTATAGGACATTGTCAACATATGTACACATGCTCACAAATGCTCCCTGGAAATAAAAAAAAAAAAAAGGCAGCACTTCACTGTTCAGTGTCAGTAGGAGGCGCACCTGGATGAATGTAAAATGAAACTGGATCTCCAGTTGTTCTCCTTTCTCTGAGACTCAGAACAGGAGTACTGACAGAGTGTAAATGGGTCAAAAGAAAGACGTACGAGTTTAAAGTACGAGTCTTGGATTTGGAATGGCCAATGTTCAGTCAAAGAAAGTCACAGACTAGTCATACATTGACAGGTCCTCAACCCATTAAAAACCATGATCCCCATTTGGAGGTCGGGTGCTTTAACTCGCCTACTGATGGGATGGGATGGGATGGGATGTAGGCGGACAGAAATAAAGTAAAAAAAAGTTCTGAAAAAAAAATTGGTAGTTAACAGGTTAATTCTGTAAAACACTAAGATTAGTTGGAATATGATGAGCCAAAATAACGAATCACAAACTATCTGAATTATATATCACATTGGTGGATGGGGGTGGATGAGTGGTGGGGAGGGGGACTGGTACCAATCCCAAGATTAGTGTGTCGTTCAACATATCAAAAGTAACAGACACACACAGTATATATATTAAGTACGGAGACACAGGACTACACTTGACACTGCACATTACACCCACAGGTGCTTAAAGACGCATTAATAAGGAGTTGAGGTCAGGGTTGGACATTCAAGATCTTCCACACCAAACTGCTCTAACCTTTCTGGACCTTGCTTTGTGCACCGAAAGCACAACATGCCGAAAAACACCAGGTGCCGCTCCTGTCAGCTAAGAACAGGCAGGCTCCAATTCACACATGCTCACCAAAATTGGATAACAGAAGACTGGAAAAAAACATTGTCTCTTCTGATGAGTCGCAATATACAATGATAAATATATAGATAAATATAACTTAAAAACATGAAATTGAAATTTCTCCATTGCTCCATAAACGACCTAATCAGTTAAACGTGGAGAAAGAGAACCCACAAATGAGACATACATATTACACAATGAAGAGAAGTATCCAATGTTACATAACTGTGAGTGCCAAAAGTGTGTGATCAGGCTTTGCTCTCACACATAGACTCGATGGAATATTATCCCATTCTATCAACTCTTTAACTCACATTAACTTCCGCACATGTATGGATTTGGTCAGAACTTTTACTTGGCCATTTTAATACATTACATTGATTATTACAGTCGATTCTGGCTAATAGGACCACCAGTTAATGGGACCAGTCGCTTATTCGGACCAAATCCTAAAGTACCGAAACAAATTCTATTAAATATGTGTAATGTTATTCGCTTATTTAAACCAAAATTCCGTTTAATCGGGCCCAAGAACGTGTACAGTATCTAATATCCATGAAGAAACTCTTCGTCTCTGGCACCATTACTCGAAAATTCCCCAGCCCTCTACTTCCACCTACAGGTCTTTGTCTAACATTTCCATTTACTACAAAAAAGCCACAAGTCGCCACGTAGCCACAGAAAAAGTGCGTCAGATCACACTGGATAAGTTTTTCAAACGTTGACTCAAATTTAGTAAGTTTTAGTAACTTTTTTTGTACAGTATTATGCTTCGCATGCTGAGTACCTATACATTGTGTTGTAAATTGTTCCGAAAAACTTGTTTGCAAATGTATTTTTCAATTAACAAAGTTCGTAAGCAACAGTAGTTCTTGTTCGCTATACGTGTAAATCGCACAATAAAGGTTTAATAAACATTTAATATGTTACATAGCACGTCCTGTCTTGTAACATAGGGCATGTTTGTTTAATCGGACTAGCCGGTTACTGGGACTAAAACGGTCCCATTAACCGGAATTGACTGTACTTATATTCTCGTCCAACCTGTTCAGCCAGAGCTGTTACTGCTGCCATTCTCTGTCAAAATGTTCTGTACTGTCTCATATAGTTTTTCTGTAATTAATTACTTAAAGTTTCGGTTATTCACTTACAGGAGGGAAGTTGAGGGTGAAGGTAGCGCTAAGAGGCCATAAATATAAATGATATACACTCGTTCAGCACAGGATTCAGTTTTCTGGCATTTGGATTTGTATTATCATTCATTATAAATCGAACTAGATCAAATAAAAACAATGCGGTTTAAATGAAAGCTGAGTAGTCAGCAACGTCGTTTGTATTATCATGTAAACGTATTTTGTTTACAATAGTGTAATCCCAGTCTTTGAATTCCATTTGAAACCGTAACTACGAAAATGAGTGCAATTAAGAGTTCATGTTACAGGCTTGCAAATTCCATAACTTACACTCATTTGTTCATTCATTATTTTCTTGTCTGTTTGATCCTGGACAAGGTACAGCAGCAAAATAGGGCACAAGGCAGGAGCAACCCTATACAGGGCACGAATCCATGGTAGGGCACATGAAGTACATTAGTTTTATCATGTTGTCATGACTTCATTGTTTCATTTTTGAGTACTGTTCTTATTATTTATCAAAGATAATAGTCGTTCAGTCGAAACATTTGTAATCAGTCATACTTATGACCTAAGATTTACAAGTGAAACCATTAAAGATTGTCCTAACATGTTTTTGCTATCTTTTTAACTTCATTATTCTGTCTTCATATCTGAATAAATTTACACAGTAAGTCTGGAGTCCTTGACAGCTGGCTCTCAAAATGACATATTACCAGGAACATCCAATTTATATCGCCTCCAGCAGGATCATAGCCCTTGCCTTTTACAAAATGATATATTTTCATGACTTAGGTACTGTAGATGGAGTAATATGTAAATCCCAACTGTGCATAAAAATAAGCCTGTTAAATACTAAATAGATCAAGTGATTTAACACAAGTGGGTGTTGCTCTACCTTGGATAATAAATAAAGAACAATTTAATGCTGTTTTTTTCTTAGTGTACCAATGTTTCTTACTTGTGGTTGTAGAATAGGATGTCATGAAATCTCCATTATGTTGAATGTGTGTGCCCTAGTATATTTATTTATATAGTGTATGGAATTGGCATTAAAATGTAAGAAATAAATATAAATAGTAAAATAGGATGAAATACATAATTTTGCCTGAATAATCAGTATAAATTTAATAAGGAAATTTTCTATATTGTTACATAGGTAAAAGGAAGTATTGATTAAAATCTTTCTGAATTACTGACAGGCGGCTCTGATTAGAACTGAAAGCAGAAGGCTTTATCTGTGACACAGTGTGTAGTTTGATAAATCAACATACAACATATTTAGAAAAGCTACTGTCAGAGTGACTGAGATAAGACAAATATGTTTTACAGCGAGTCACTGCTTACGTACGTGATTCATAATCTTTTGTCCAAGAGCGATTGGAATGTTAAACCGTATGATAAACATTTGACAGAAAAATGTAACCCTGTGAAGTTATACAGTAAGTCTTAATCTTTTAAAGATCTTCAAGACTGTCAACTTGCTGTCTTTAAAGATGTACTACAATGCTGGTAATTTCTGAAAGTCATACTGTGTACAGTATATGACAGTTATTTGCCATTTATCTCTCATGAATGCATATATTTAATTGATTCAAGGATTTATACACTGCGATCAATGTACTCTTAATTGGGAAAAAAATAAAAGATATATCATCTGTAACCTCTCAGTATGATAGAGCTGGAGAACAGCAAACACTAAAAGCTTTTACCTATGATTGTGTTATGGACATGATTCTTGGGCAGCCCATACACTCACATACACACACACACGTGGATACACTGTCTCGGGAGCCATGTGATTGTGTTTTCATGGAAAAACTGTTAATTACCTGACCATTAACTTCTGCAACCAACATTTAAAAAACCTGGCACTTTTGATTGTTCAAATAAAAGTTGCGTTTTTGTAAAATAATAATAATAATAATAATAATAATAATTTCAAGTTGTGGGGAACAGCAAACAGATCTGTAACAGTTAAATCATCTATTGATTACTGAAACAAATAATTAATTGGATTATGAATCACTTGATTACCAAACAATGTACAGTAGCGATCAGCCTTTACGTTTAGATTCAGATTGTGTTTTGCCTTTACTGATTAACAATGAAGTTAAAGATGAATACTTTATGAATACCTAAAAATACACTTTTTTAATTAACTTTTCAAAGTCAAAGTGAATTTTATTGTCATTCAGACTTTACAACAGAGTGCATAGCTGAATGAGATTGCGTTTCTTCAAACTCCAATGTGCAGATATATAAAAACACAAGACATACAACTAACATGACAGATAAATAA